>JAYRBW010020274.1:0-12719 GCA_036023295.1 Invenusta paracnida
CCTCTTGTGTTAAAGCTATATTATATTGTGTTTTCTGTAATTTCATTGCCATCTGTACATGCTCTGTGAAGAAGTGGTGAGAATATTTGCATGCCTAATAAACACTTGTGTTTTTTATTTCTTTATAAGATTTTACCTAAAAGGAATCTATTCAATATTGCTAATAGTCTTAAAATTTGTAATATAAGATTAAATCATATATACGTAAAATTTAAGTGTAAATGGCCGCCAAGAACACATGTTATAATACTTGCTATTATAAATTTACGTTGGTAATATTGATTAATTGGCACGATACATATTACAGTTCACTAAAATTCAGAGAACATTATCGGCTGGGGCACATTTAGCTTGTTATTTTTAATAAGCTACATTATATAAAATTATAATTTTTATACAGTTTGACCATGCACTGTATTTATTATATGTACCTTTAGCAACCTGCCTTACAGCATATAATTGACCAATAACTTTGAGCAACGTGTCGTCAACAGTATTTTAACATTCTGTCTTTGAGTTCCGGTCTGATCATGCATGCTAAAATCAATTATATACTATTTCCAATGTTCAAAATCATGGGAACATCACAATTTGATCTTAAATCTCTTTTTGTCATGTGTTACCGAGACTCGGACAGGGGTTTAGGAGACAGATGCCACTTTAGTATTGCTTGCTTCTCCTTGTTTCCAGAGTTGTATGATCAAGCGCTACTGCGAGAAACGATTTGTTCAAAAGTACCTCGCCACTATTGGGATCGACTACGGAGTCACCAAGTGAGTTATCGATCTTGCGCGTTACCTTGGATACCGTGTAGTTTTGTTTTTGATTGGTAGACTCAGTAGCTCGCGTGGCTAAACTTGTTATTCATGTAAAGCGGCGTTTAATTCTTTTAAAAGAGGGCAAAACAGGAATAGTATTGGCGCCCTCCAATAGGAATTAGCACCCTCCAGCTACAAGGAACGAGGTACCAACATTGACCCTCCTATAGTCCCGCAGCTAGCACCTTCCAGCTACAAGGAACGAGGTACCAACATTGACTCCCCTATAGTCCCGCAGCTAGCACCCTCCAGCTATAACAAGGAACGAAGTACCAACACTAACGACTCTTTAATTGTAGATAATGGTGTCAAACCTTTAGAAATAGACGTCTGCCGGTGTTTGGAGGATTGATTTGGACAACAGTGGCATTTTAAAATTGCCTATATTAAAGAATAGCAATATTTTTACAGTGTAAGCTTGTACAATTAGCCAATGTACTAATATTCAAAAGAATCTGGAAACGTTAAGATATGATTATGTGTGTTTTATTTTGATTTAAATCGGTAAAGTTTGATATAAATAAAGGTGGAGATTTTTCTTAGAACCAGAGATTTATTGACCTGCCCTCTTACCCTGAGCCCCTCCCCCTATAACTTTAAAAAAAGATATAAATACTTTGTGTCGACTATACTAAATGTCGCTGTGGTCCAAACCAACCCTTCCAACACCGGCTGACGTCCAGTTCGTAAGGTTTAACACCATTATCTACAATTATAGGGGGTCAATGTTGGTACCTCGTTCCTTGTAGCTGGAGGGTGCTAGCTGCGGGACTATAGTGGGGTCAATGTTAGTACCTCGTTCCTTGTAGCTGGAGAGTACTAGCTGCGGGACTATAGAAGGGTCAATGTTGGTACCTCGTTCCTTGTAACTGGAGGGTGCTAGCTGCGGGACTATAGGGGGGTCAATGTTGGTACCTCGTTCCTTGTAGCTGGAGAGTACTAGCTGCGGGACTCGAAGGGTCAATGTTGGTACCTCGTTCCTTGTAGCTGGAGGGTGCTAGCTGCGGAACTATTGTGTTCTGGAAGGATTTGTTTTGCTCGTAAAGTAAAATGATGTATATCGTCTACGATACAAAGGATATTTGAACAAATATTTGACTTTTGAACTACTGTAACTCTTGTTCAAACAAAATGGATAATTAGACCATAATTAAGGTATATACCTAGAAATATTGTAGTCATGTTTTTGACTTAATTAACATGTATTTCAGTGGTAAAGTCAAAACATGAAACTGTACTATAAATAGGTTATAGTATGTAGATATATCTTAAACCTATTCATGACCATCTCAAATTTAAGAATTAATAAAAAAATTGTTAATAAAAATAGGCGTATCTATCTCTAAATTTTATCATGTTCTATGTACTGGAAATTAAAAAAATTACTTTTTATGGTTAATTTCAAATCATTTAACAAATTTAAGAAATATATTAATACCTAACTCATAAAAAGGTAGAGCCTGTATTTGGGGGCCTCACATTTTTGTGTCATGTGTCATGTTTCGTGTAAAATTGTTGAATTTAGAATATACATATATATATCTACTTCATTTATTGAGATAATATTGCTTGTCAAATGCGCGCATTATATACTACATATTATACTATATAGAACATAACAATTAAGAAATGTTAACTATGGCTTTGTTTGTGTAGGTATAAGTATATATCAGCTTATTGAATTTTCTAAGAACCGGATTAAGGAAGGGTGGGCTGAAAAATGTGACTGAAGGTGACTGAAAAAAAGGTGACTGAAAAAAAGGTGACTGAAAAAAAAGGTGACTGAAAAATAAATAATTGATTATCCTTAGGTGATCATTACTGATACATTTTTACTTTCACTGGAATAGTCTAAATTAAACTGATTACACAAATTTCGCAAATATCCAAAACCAATAATAATCGAGGAATTTATCGCTGTTTTTAATTGGCTGTCGCTGTTCAAAGTTATCCTAAGTCTCACTTATACGTGGAATTGTTAATTTAAAACTATCAAACTAGCATTGCATACTTTGAATTACTTGGATCACGTCGGTCTTATTCAAAACCAGACTATTTGCGTTGGCACAATATATTGAGAAAACCAACATCTGTCCTACTAGTTGTGCTACCTGAAGAATATTACATTTCCAAACAGGTAAGATTCGATATATTTTTATATGACTTTTGTTGACTAATGTTGTAATAAAATAACTGCACAGCGAAAGAGTTCCTATTTCTAAAGCCGTTCATTTAGTATTATGTAAATAGCTATTTTTTATTAATTAATTATAGTCAAAATAATCAGTTGATTAATGCGCCTATATCTCATAATTTGTTAACAATAAGGTATAATTTTAACATATTTTATTCATAATTCACGTTTTGTATGTTGTTGAAGACATGTTTGTAATCAATATTTCAAATCGGATCACATGAAAATATATTTATAAGCGATCCATAAATGTGATGACAACAATTATTAACAACGAATAAATCTCACAAAATGATTTAATTTTTAGACTTTCTATTTCAAAGGAGTTGTCCCCTTTCTTCGGTAATTTCGTCGTTTTTACAATTTAACGGGATACATATACCTCAATAATACATTTTAGCGTTCAATGGTACAAACATTTCGCATTGACATAGGACACGTATACATGTATATTGCACGTCACGGATTAAGTAACTTAAGTCTTGATATAAAGTGGGATGTTACACATCGAAGATATCCTTCTTTGTGAAGCATATTTGGGGAAAAATTCAAAACACAGGCAGTGCCAACCAATATATTATGATAATCAAGCTAATAGGAGCTATAAGACTTACAATTAATTTGTATCTATGTGCATGCCATAGACAGGGACATAGTTATTGTATTTCACTAGCTTCCCCACCTATTTTGCCTCTACCGTGACTACCTCATTAGGGATATAGTCGCCAGGAAGTCTATCTTTTAAACGGGATGTGATTATATCTGGAAATGCTTTTTGTTCAATAAGAGCACTTCCCACATGAAGTGAATGTATGTTTAGAAGAATAAACATATTTATACATATACATATAAGACACAGCCCTCTTATTAATGTGCATACGCCTGCCTGCAATGATAAATTCATTTGACGGTACGGATAGTAGGATTATTACCGACGACAGTAAGCTACTGTGCGGGGAAAAACATTAAAATAATATACCTCAACTATAAGCCATGTTAAATGAACGAGTTTTTGAAGTTCTCTATATTTTTACACTTATAAAGATTTATAATAATATGTTGTAAATACATCAGGATTCTGATGAGTTGTGTTTCTTATTAATATTTGTTATTAATATTATATTGTATGTACATGTCTACTTAGTATATACACCTATAATATAGTTGCTTGATTGAATAGATCGCGAATATTTTCTTTACATGCAATGATATCAGTGTTTCAGATCAAATATAGTATAATTATGCCTACATTTAACTCTGAACTTTATGACATTATCTACATGTATAGATATTTCTAACGCAGGTGAACTTAATACAGAGAATAAATAATGCAAATTTTAAAACAATCCTCCTTGATTAAACTGGTCACCTGAATAATCCGCAAGAAACTTGGTCACACTTGTCATGAGGCTCTTAACACGTGTTATTATAGATTTTTTCAGTGCAAATAAATGGCTTAAAAAATACTAATTCTAATTCTAATTAATTTACTTTACAATCAAAATAAATAATTATTAAATAAATAATTAAGTTAATGACAGTTTTGTATTATAATATAAACTTAGAGTGCGGAGAAAATACAAAAAACTGCCGATGTGTAATATAACCACTGCACTGTGTCAGTGACACCTTGTCCGAATGTAATTTTACGAGATGTGCCAAATAAGTTTTACGACTTGCTTCTTCCTTCTCAGAAAATGTTACGAGTTTTTCTTTCTATTTTGACAAATATAGGTATAACAACTGGTAAGCTTTACGAGTTGTTACATTTTGCGAGTTGTGCACATTTGATATATATAGGTATAACAACTGGTAAGGTTTACGAGTTGTTACATTTTGCGAGTTGTGCATATTTGACATATATATATGTATAACAACTGGTAAGGTTTACGAGTTGTGCACATTTGACATACATAATATAGGTATAACAACTGGTAAGGTTTACGAGTTGTTACATTTTGCGAGTTGGGCACATTTGACATATATATAGGTATAACAACTGGTAAGGGTTGCGAGTTGTTATATTTTGCGAGATTTGCCTTTCTCCTATACATGCGTAGTTTACAATTTAAAAAAATGACATACTTACCATTTTGTGTACATTTCTACGCAATCTTTGTGCTGTCAAATATGTTTTTCCGCCAGCTTCTATCTCCCAATCTTTCTCTATACTGCTTACCACAATCATTTTCTAATTTTCCATACGTCTGCTGCCTGTCACAATAAATCTGTCGCTATATTATCAGATGATTGCTTTTACATTTCACACCAAATAATCGGTAATCAATCATAACAAAATCCAGAGCTATATTATTATCTTATCAAAAATCAAGAGACCTATTTTATCCTGTCCAAGACTTGTAAGGTCTAGTCAGCTGGGTTAATCAGTTTGTAATTGGCGATGAACAATACACGGACAATGAAGGCAGTGGGGACATCAGCTCACAATCCTGTCATGGTTAGTTAGAGCAAGCAGAGGATGCTAAAAGTTATCTTAGTTTCTTTGCCTTTTAAAAAGATAGAATATATTTGAATTTTTATCAGATTGACAGATGTTAAGTGATTCAGAAGTGATTAATGACTATATATGTATAAGCAAAGTTCTTTGAGGAATTGTGTATTTATTTATGTAGAATTTAAGAAATATTAAACAAATTTAAAATTACAAACTTGCTTAAATAGTTAAATTTGACTCAGAGTATATTATATTATGGTACTTCACTAACATCTAATTTAAAAGCGTGTTTGATATTTGAAAATGCCTAGTGTAACCGCGATACAGCAGCCATGGTTGCGTTACAAGCAGTCTCCTCTGGTCCGGTTAAGATAGCCAGTCTCAAGCCTGGATACAGCTTGAAGAAACCTGCAGCGACAAAATGTGTAATGCACACTGGAATCTTTACGCCTAGATTGTCACGAACGATGAAACTGCGTTGCTTCAATCGTATATGTTGTATAGGTACTGCCCGCCACGAAATTCTAGAAAACAACTTATAATGCGTTAGACGACGATCACCTCAACAATGGATAATCAATGGTCGACGCGATTAAGGAAGCTCAATCGAATTAATGTTAAATGTTTTAATTACAATATACACAACGCATCACAAATATCAATGGTTGCACACTAATAGTCTTTGTATTACCGTGGATAGATTTAAATATATTGTTTAACACTACAGCTCTACAGTTTGTTGAATTACTTTGAGAAGTAAATTCGATGTCATGGTTACATTCTTCAGACTATAATTAATCTACTATGAGGAAGGATCAAGTTGATGCAAGCAGACATAACACACATATGTTACTGATTAAGATTACCAAATTAATACGTTCACAACGTCAGAAAGCTAGATTCTACGGTCAGCTGATTCTATCAGCATGGATCACTATCATGTGTTCAGTTATTCGGTATAGACAGCAGTAAGACAGCTTCGGTTAATTATTCCCCAAGAAAACAATCTATTTTCAAGTAAGAATGTATTATTCACCGCATAATTCGCGCGTCATTTTATTTATACGATATATTTTGTCCCTAACATACATACATGCATGGACTTCATTATATATGTGTATTTTAAATTGTAGGAGACGAGGTGTTAGCAAGAAAACATATGTAGGTGTACATGTTCCCCAAATTTGAGTGAGATAACGTTTGATCAATACCTTCACCAAGGAGAGAGAGAGAGAGAGAGAGTGATATTTACTAAATTCAAACCACGTGTGCAAAACGTTTGACATAATTAATACTATAGGGGCTTATTTTGCAGTTGTAGAAAATATTAAAGTAATCCATATTCAGTACATCACATCATCATGCATATTAGAAAATAATAAATGTCATTGAAACATGATTGCAATAGCGATACTCTTCATGCATTTAGTATTGTCATTTATTCTCTGTATATATTTATTGATTTTGTATTGCACACTGTAACTCTTCGAATTGCGATATATTTTCATATTAATTTCTAAAAATCAATGCATAATTTATCGAAAATAATTTATGTTTTTCGTGAATTAAAAATAATTAATCTAATTTATTTTATTTCTATTATAAATATTCCGAATTCAAAATTCGACATATTTAATTTAATAAATGATCTCTGATCTCGCGTCTTTTCATTAAATCGAAAAATTATTATGCATAAAAGACATATTCAAATTGAAAGTTCAAATTACTTTTTTTGTACAGTTCAAAGGCAGAAATTGTAGATTACTATATTTGTTGTAAATGAAATTCTAATTTAATAATCTTCCTATTTTGTTAATTCTATCCACTTTGGATTGCTCCAAATAATTCCTCTCTCTCTCTCCCTCGCTTCTAGAATGTACGTTTCATACGCAGAACAGGCGATGTACGAGAACTTCACCAACTATCGAACCATGAAGACACTCTGGACCACAATCCCACCGTTCCTCTTCCTTCTCGGGACCTTCGGGAACCTCATGGTCCTCGTTGTGCTCTACCATCACTCCCGGTCCATCTCCACCTACGTCTACCTCATCGCCCTCGCCATTGCTGACGAGATAGTCCTCGTCAACAGTCTCGTCAAGCGCTGGCTCGAGCACGGATTCGGCATCTCCGTGGACTGCCTCTCCACTTACGCCTGCCGTATTTTCCACTTCACGAGCAACGCCTCGTCCCACATCGCCGTCTGGCTGATCATTCTCGTCACAATTGAGCGTGTCATTGTGGTCAGCCTTCCCATGAGCGCTCACCGCTACACGCGCGTGTCCATCTCGCGCTGGGCGGTTGTGTGTCTCTGCTTCGCAAGTTTCATCATCAACTCGCACTTCTTCGTCTCGGTGAAGATCGTTGCCATCAACGACACGATTCACGGCAACAATTGGACGCGTGTGGTAAGCATCAAGTACTGCGACCTGGATGTCCGACGTCTGCCAAATAACTTCGACAAAATCTGGTCCTGGATTGACGCGATGGTTTACAGTTATCTGCCGTTTGGGGTCATCCTCATTTCGAATGTAATCATCATCAGTAAGCTACGGCATGCGCAGGAGACTCGCCGGCACATGACGCGGGGGACACACATGACAACACCCTCTCCAGCGAAAATGGGAAGTCGAATCGCTCTTGCTAGCTCAAACAGCCTTCAGAACACCCAAAATGGCAAAAAGAAAAGAATGAGCACTGCCTCTCAACGCGGCCTTCAGCGGACCATCATGCTGCTCATGGTTTCCTTCTCCTTCCTTCTCACCGTTCTGCCGATCACAATCGTCAAAATGATAATCGCCAACTCGGCCCACCTGCTCGCCGAACCGCGCTACAATGCCACCTTCCTATTGGCCAGTTCCGTAACCGAACTGCTCATGCTCACCAATCACAGCCTCAATTTCTTCCTCTACTGTGCGGCGGGCCAGAAATTCCGCGCCGACATCTACCACCTCATGTGCCGAGGTCCACTCTGCCGACAACAGAGGAACACTAGAAGCCAACCTGGCCGAGATGAGTGCTCGATCGTGCAGAGCAATGTCCACCGACGTCACCCCAGTGAGTCGCATTCTCTCGTGATCCCTGAACGAGGTGGTGAGCGGGTAGCCGGCGTGCCTATAAATGACATTGCAAAGGATGTCAGGAGCCAAGCGAATAGTGATTGATCAACAGTATACATAGGTTGTCAACATGAAACACAAACTGGATATTAGTGTTCTTCAATATACTCAACGATGGACTGACTACATTACTATACAGAGACAATGTATTCTCTAAATTTCGCTCACTATGGCATTTATTTCATTAGTGTAGTCGATCGTTATATGATGTCATATTTGACGTTGTTCAATGTTAACAGTGGTTTCTCATTCGTTTTACATGCATACCTGTAGTCCCTCATTTTCTTGACTTTGTGACTGTGATTCTTTATATTTTTCAACTGATTTTATAGATTCTTGTTTGAATACGTATATATATTGATAATAGAGACATTTAAATGTACTTTCATGTTCATTTATAGTATAAAAGTATTGCTTAGTGTCTACGTATCAACCGTCATTTGTAATATATACATATATATACACTTAATTTACTAGATTTAATCAATGGTTATTCATGTGTTCTATTATTGATTTTGTATTCGTGTTAAAATGTAAATATATATACATGTATATGCTATTTATTTGAAGATTGTTAATTTAAGTTAAAGGTAATTGTACAATATTACGTAAATAGTTCAATAAATTACAAAATCTATTAACTTTGCATGAACGCCTCGGAAATATTTATTAAGCATGCCAGTAATTTTTGTGATAAAAAGGAACATTAAAATATTGCGTATACACACATAAAGAGACACATATTCCAGATTATTCCTATTTGCACAGCAATGTAACAAAGCTTATTGAACCTTATACAACTAAAACTAAGCGTTTTGTATTTATTGTATAGAGTATAATATATGCTTACGAAATCTTACCTTGTAATTATACACAACACTTCTTATAAAACACATAATTTCTATTTTATCATAAATGGACTTTTTACTGGAATTTTACGAAAAGTTTCAGATCAAATTTATATGTTTATGTGCATTATTTTGTATACAACAGTATATTTCATTGATATATATGTATATGAATAGAAAATAAGGATTGATTGAAAATATTGTGAAAAATATCTACTCTTATACTAAGAAATTGTAGTTTAAATAATGTAAATTATTTTTGTACATGAATTTACTTTCTGTATATATAAATGATCAAAATGTATTTTGTGTGTATACAAATTTTTATTAAATAAAATCAAATTCAAATTATAACTTTTGTTTGATTGAGTTCATTGGATTAGATTCACTGTGGCCCTAAATATATATTCATTAGTAAAAACAAAATTTAAACTAATTCTTTCATATGTTATTAAAAATTGTTTATAAGAGAAATACATTTGCTCAATACAATCATTAAAAATTATAATTTAAGAAGATACCTATGTTACGTTAATTTTTAACGATAAAATGATAATCATGATGATAAAGCACAAAAATTAAATGTATTTGTTTAACTTATCACTCGACTGGACTAAAAATAATTTAAACCATGAAAACAGTTGAATATTTAAATAACTTTTCGACATGCGTCTTTAGGATAACTTTCCTATAAACAAAATTGTCATTCCTGTACTTTTGTTAGAGATACTAAATGGATTCAGCGCATTTAAATATATGTACATATATATGTAAGTTATTAGGAATTATTAAGGAATAATAGACGAATGTTGCAACATTTATTTTGAAGTATTGAGTGGCATGTCTATCAATTAAAATTATCAACGGTCACTCAGAAGCTTAACATATAATTTCAGCGATAAGTTTTAATTTGAGTTAACGTCATAACATAACACAACATAATATATATACGGCTATAACTCATAAGGGATTTCAGGTGTTAGGTATATTATTTAAATTGCGTTTATATTAATATATATCTAAACAAAATAGTGATATAACCGAGAAATCTATTAGCATCTCTACATTTGATTGTAAACACGTATTTGCATTAAATTGTAATAGTAACAAACAGTACTTCATTGGAACACTTAGTTATCCCATTTTATTGATGGTTAATATACATTTACGATCGTCTAAGTTGTTTTATTTAACTCATTTATCTCATTTTCATAATTCTGTACCATCAAATTCACAAATAATACAGACAATTCTATTTTAAAGAACGCTTTTTAGTTGATAATACAATTTTTAGTAAATCTAGACGAAAATTATATTTGTCGTTATAATTATATTATATGTATGTATTTGCTTTAAAAATTGTGCATATATTGGGAATTAGACATGATTTTTCCTTGCAATATAGGAATATCGCCCCGTATAGTATCTATACATACAACTATTCCTATATATTTGATGTATACTTTTTATGACATCGACGCACCGAATGAGATTTAAATTCCGTCATCGTCAAATAGTCTTTCTTATATTACACGGAGAAAGGGTCATTATATGTGTTGTTCAAACTTGCCTCGGCGTATAATATATAACTAAAACTTATTCGTTGTAATAAGATAAATAAAGTCTTGACAGTAGATATAATCACGTGGAATTATAGCCACCAGTGACGAAGCCTTCACTAATCCTATTTTTCAATAAGTATCGGATATCACTGAAAACTAAGAAACAATATTCGGAAGAAGTCCTTCTGGAATTGCGCTAAATACTATATATATACATATAGTGTGACGAAGGAGAAATAGAAAAAGGGAATCACGTGCCTATGGACTTGTAAAACAGAAATTTGTTATACAAGTAGGACATTTAGGGACAATAATGAATTGGTAAAAATGACGTTATCAGTGTTTTCATTGAATTAAATAATATACATGGTATATCAAAAATACATGCTATAGTAGGATATTATATGTAATACCGATATAATCATTATTAATATTAATTTGTTATCTCTACAATTTAAAATGCTTTTGATCCCAATAAATCATAATATATGCAAAAGCAAATTTATTGCAAAGTAATTAATGAAATATATTTAGATCTCGTATTATTTGCCATGCAGAAGCATTGATATTAATGAAATATATTGTTATCTTTATAAGCTGTATACGAGGATGCGAATAGATTTTAAGTAGGAATAATGCATGACTGAGTGAGGTATTATATTAATATTATGGAATAAATTAGTAAGCAGCGTATAAGGTACATATTTTTAAAGTTAATTAATTGAGATTTTAAATATTTTACAGACGGATTGCCCTCTATTATTTAGTATATAGTCTACGTTTTGTAAATAACAGATCTAATATAGTAAGCTGGAATAATTACTTTAATATCACTCATTGTAGATTTTAAGAAAGGCAAAGTTTTGTCCTAAAAGGAATATTCAGTAAGCTAAAAAGTATCTGCAAACATGCTTTTAGATATATGAAACTTGAAACAGGATAATTTCTCGAAGTACTCAAGATTCAGAAACGCCTGATGTACAGTTCATAGCCGAAATAATAGCATTACATTAGGAGTAATTATGTTTAAGCATGTTACATTCGAATAGTTGAACTCTTTAATTTGACAAATTTGAATAAAACTTTTAAGTATAGATTCACAAAAAACACAAGTCTATCGCGCGTTTCTACTTTGCATTTAAAAGAATAAATATAACACGATTATGAATAATATTTAGAAATACGATTTATTAAAAATATGAGTTTAAAAAGAGAGATCGATATAGTGGAATAGTGGCATTTTTAAACTCTTATGCCAAGTGTTTGTCGGAAGGAGATATTATGTGAACTAGCTTCGTGAAAAATAGCCTCACTTTATTTCATCGTAACGGTTGCCTAATTTTAAAGAAGTTTAGATCGTCATGTATCTATATAATACATTGATTGTTGAATCATGTTATTTATTAGTTTGTACAAAAACAATAACAACATAGTATTGTAAGTATTGTAATTAGGAATACGTTGTAAATTAGTAGCACAGTGCGAACTCGGTAAACTGTTTCAACCTTGTTGTGTTGCCAAAATGCATTAACAATAACAATACAGTTATATTATATTTTACATGTTTCCTCATTTTTAAAATTTTTTTTCACTATTACAAAAAAATAGTTTTGTCTCAAACAGTAAAAATGCTTTCAATTAATGTTGGCCGTTGCTATTCGGAAATATTTCCGGCGACTCTGAAAAATAATTCGGAAATTTCTTTATAGTTATTATTACGCCG
>JAYRBW010020285.1:0-12718 GCA_036023295.1 Invenusta paracnida
TCACAGGTAGGTGCTGAGGTTCGATAATAAATTCAGCAGTCATGTTGTTGGCGTCCAAACGGTAAGAAAACAAATAGAAGAGAGAGAGTGAGGAGAGATGACCGTCCAGTAGCTCGCAAGAAAACAGAATGAATGTAAACACACGCGCGCGTCTCTTTTATACTCTTCCTATTCTGTCATTGGCTGGCCGTACTCGATCGTGATTGGTGAGGGTCCCCCTTCCCCCCTGTCACATGACTCAGTTCGTTGCGCACCTCCCTACTACTAGCCTCTCTGCTATCACAGTATGTCTTTTAGACTAGATTTATTTAATGTATCCATTTTTCTGGACTATATGAATTTTTTGTATATATCAGACTTTATTCTATAGTTCCAGAAAATCTTTATAGACTCTTTTATGTATCTATATATTATTGTAAATATCCATATTTTATTTTATTGCGACAGATTTCGTAGTCTTATTCCTTTTGTGTAATATGTCGTCTCTATGTATATATCTTTTTGGGGATCTTAGACATTTTATCTTTCAATATCTATTTAAACCTTGATTAAGGCTCTGAGACATGTATATAGTTAAGGGTTTCAGCTTTATATATATATATATGTGTTTCGTACTCTTAGTTATTACAGTATTTACTTGTATTATATATATATAGATGTGAGAATGAAATAAAAAACAATATATTTTGTGTTAAAAATCTAAAAGTTTTAGATAGTTTAAAATAAGATACAATTAGTATTACATTATACATTTTAGCAATATTCATACTTCCGCTACATAATTCTGCCATCAATAATCTCACGAAATTTGGAGTTTCTAACTTACTAACTAAAAAAGATATTGATGTGAGATGCCGGAATGAAATGGAAAAAGTGTATTTTTGCGTAAAATCATTATTTTATGATTTTTTAAAATAAGATAAAGTTAGTACTACAATATTTATTTTAGCAAATCTCATAATTCCGCTGCTGATGAACAGCCTCAGGAAATTTGAAGTCTATCTGATTTATAACAAAAAATATTTATGTCAGATGCGTGAATGAAATGTAAAAAGTATATTTGGCGTAAAATAATTACTTTTCAGAATATTTAAAATAAGACAAAATTAGTATTGCATTATTTATTTTAGCAAATCTCATAATTCCGCTGCTGATGAACAGCCTCGGGAAATTTGGAGTCTATCTGATTTATTAAAAAAAATATTTATGTAAGATGCGTGAATGAAATGTAAAAAGTATGTTTGGCGTAAAATCATTAATTTTCAGATTATTTATAAGACAAAATTAGTATTACATTATTTATTATAGCAAATATTATAATTCCGCTACTGATGGACGCCCTCTACATCCTCAGGAAATTTGGAGTCTTTAACTTATTCATTAAAAAAGTTATTGATGTGAGATGCAGGAATAAAATGTAAAAAATTGTATTTTTTGTTGAAATATCATAATTTTTTATATTCTTTAAAATAAGATAAAATTAGCATTACATTATAAATTATAGCAAATTTCATAATTCCACTACTGATGGATGCCCTCAACAATCTGAGGAAATTTGGAGTCTCTTTCTGATTTATTAAAAACGATATTTATGTGAGATGCGGGAATGAAATGTAGAAAAGGGGTAAGACTTGATCACATCTTTTCGTTGATGGGTCGGTAACACGGCAACATAGTAGGCTCGTCCGTCTTTCATGTACCTTCTTGTCAGAAGGTCATTATTAAAACTAAGTTTGCTTCATTGATTGAACAACTGTTGTGCCCCGAGATCGTATTCCTGATCAGATAACCTGGAGGTCTTTCGTCTGGGTTGCGCTCCAAATATCGAATAACTATTTGGATGTCGTCATCGTCTCGTTGTTGTTTAGATAGGTCGTTTTGGTTGAGTCTGACTGCCATAACGTCCGCTTGCGGTACACTAATATCATTCGACGAACAAGTAGGACATGACTCGCTAGCTGGATATTTGCGTCTGGACAATGCGTTTGCGTTGGAATGATTCATGCCTTTTCGATACTGGATATCGTAATTGTACTCGTCAAGTTTTGCCGAGTATTGGTAACAGCATTATTCACACGGTCAATGTTGTCACCTCTCTCATTCGGTCTTCCAGTTCTCGGTAGGTCGAAGAGGTTTCCTGTTTCGATCAATAATGTATCGTGCCATGCCTTAATAACACTGCCTCTAGGAGGTTCATTGTCAAATTTATCACTCAATTTTTTACGGACAAGCTGCATATCAGGTTTGGAATCCCCTACTTCGTGCCACCATCATGATGCAGTGAAGATTCTGTACTCTACAGTGTAGTTACTGACATCACTAGTAGCCATCGTAAAATAAAATAGTGACTTCAATTAATATAAATTTAATATATAAATATTGTTGGCTATTAATCAATTATTTCAATTAAATTGCAGTATTATATATATAGCAGCTTGCATATATCGATGCATATTTATTAACCTGCTCGTATGGATTATATGTTCAAGTAACTTGTTCACATAGTATATTGTTCATATATCGACAATGACTATATAGGACCACCCTGTATATTATACCATGATATATGCAAAAATATATTTTATTTATGTAGGGTTTTCCAATCAAATATAGATGGGTGACAGAACAAATGCATCAACGTCAGATCAAAAAGAGACTGCTCGAGATATGAATATTATAATTAGGTATTTCATCAGATCAAATGAGTTCACGGCACATCAAATTTAACTGATATTATTTCTTTATATGTATTCTGTCAGCTTTAGATTAATGCAATAGGTATACTATGTTAGGACCATAGGTTAGGACGGAATACAAAATATAAATATAATTGTAAAAAATTATTATTTTTACTGCAAACTATTACTATTTATATGTATATGTAAAAGAAATATAATTTTGTTTAATAAAAAATTAATTAAAGTTCAATATAGGTATAATAGGTTTTTATCTTGAAGTACGAACATATATGGAATTAATTATATATTATCGCTTTTATTTTCATGTAGGTTGATTTGATATTCATATACAAAAATAATTTTACAATTAATAGATAATATAGATTTTAAACCAAGGACTTGACCGTGTGCTAAAGCAAAACACACATATATAGGTAAACAGTGTTGAAACAACATGGTTTAAAACAATAATTTACCATTAAAAAAAAATTCACCTGTATAAAAAATCTATACGTAGTAACATTTTTTGCAATCTTGAATTATAATAAACTAGAGATTAACTATATACATATATATATATATTTACCTATATAGCAACGAAATGAAAATAGTATTTATAATTAATTGCTCCGAGTACTCTATCTATCCTTATATAGATATATATATTATATATATATATCTATATATAGCAAATATCGTCAGAGTTTATCTATCCACTATAAAAATGACGGCAAGTTCTACTTTCAACTATATATGATACTAATCACATAGTTATTATATGGCTAGGTACTATGTAAATTAGATATGATATGTATAATATTATCTATATAGCTACATATTACCATGATAGAAATATACTTTGTTTTACCTTTTACTTACAAGAAATGATTAAGCCTATAATTTCTATGTTACATATACAACCTATTTCACATTAAGTGAAGAATTCAAATTTCTATAAACAATCAATGTTAGTACAGCATACGGTTATGTTTACGTAATTTCACCCAAGACGACCGAATGAGTGTTTATTTCTTTGTAGAATTATAAGATTAGTATTCTTGCAGCACTAAGAGATTTCAAATTGTGAAATGTTTACAACTCAGAAAAATAAAGGTAACCTTTTCAAATATGCAATTTACCTGCAAAATAAATAACACTCAAACAAAGTTTAAACTATTTTTCTAAATTGCTTTTAAATTATTACATTTAATAAATGAACCAATTTTAAAACAGCGATAATAATTTGCAATTGATGCCCCTAGCTCATACAGAAATTCTTAGCGGTTTAGAAATTGATTACACACTTTCGCTTAATTGGATTATGTTAATAAGCTCCATGGACTTTTTATAGCGATTTTAATGAACATACTGAAAATACCGGGTGGTTCAACTAATGATTATTTCAAGCGAACTCTAAACCAAAGAATCTAGTGAGCGACCCCTCACTCTATGCTAAGTTTTAATAAACCGGCAAAAAATCCCCCCCTTTAATGTATTAATATGGCTGCCTTTACATAATAAAGATATTGAATTATACAGCTCTGTAAGACATATTTTGTTAAAAATAATTTTGCTAGTAAGAAAAACAATTTAACTAATAATATGCTATTTAGTATTTGAATAAGTAATGAATATAAACTATGTCCAAAATTATAGATAAGTTTTATAATTACTTATAGACATTTTTTCATATAAGCTCAGCTATCTTTACAATTGAAAACTAGGTACTAGTTAGTAATATGTAAATTTTATAGTAAACTATTTTTAGTGAGGGTTCTTGACACTTCTAAACAAAATTTAATTGTGAACAACGGCATATTACCTAAAAACGAACATATATTTAAGTGATCAATGTTGGGGGGTCAATTTATATATCTAATAGTTATGAAGGCAATTTTAGAGCATTATTAAAATATAATGATCAATGACAACTTTCATTAAATGTTAAACAGAATTAGTAGAAATAAACTATTTATTATAAAAATTTAATGATATACACAATTATTGTGAATACCAGAGCAGTGTTTTTCGAGTATCTCACTGTTATAAAAAAATCATGTTTCTAAATGCAACTTTTAGAATTTGAAATAATTGTAGCCAATTCTATGAATACAACATATACAATATTATAATTTATAGCAGTTATAGATAATCTTGTTACCGAAAGTAGCTTTATTTATGGTATGTACATATTAAAATAGTCAAAGCAATTAAAAGGTGATTTTCAAATTTCAAGCGTAATTCACCTAGGTTATATATATATATGTATATAAAAACGACACTGTTAGGATACTAACCAGAGAAATCTAGATCTAACTAATAAGTCAGCTTTTTACAATTGTGTGTAAGAAAAATTCACAAAAAAACAATAGCCATATTTTTTATTATATACAGAGGTATTTGATAAATACATATACAGATATATATATATAATGTAGCTAAGACAGTTAAAATGCAAGTTTCTTCATCATGAGGTAGATGTGATTGTCGACATTGAAGCCCTGCAAGTTACTAGCGTCGCCTTGTAGCCTCATTAACAATCCTCCGAAGGACACGTAGGCAGCTAGACGACTAGCCTCTCCCACTGCTCCATCGTCTGCCTCAATTTTGTAGACCTTGCCATACATGACACAATCGAAGCCGACTGCCTTGCTGTTCACCACATCATCATCTAGATCTTCATTCTCTTCGTCCTCCATGGAGCCCCCGTCATCTCTCAGGCTTCGGGTAAGGACCATGCGAAACTTATCTCCTGGTCGGACTGGGTAAAGTTGACTGTTGATATCGAGGATCAGGTCCATCTTGAAGCTCTCAGAGTCACAGAAGAGGCGCGATACTCGGTCAAACTTTTTGCCGTCTTTGTCCACGTCTTTGACATCGAAGATATCCTCAAATAGTACATCAGACATTTTTGGAACCTGAAAAAATAATGAAAAACAATATGATCTGATATATTAGAGGTGGAAAAATGAACAATGCCATTGTAGATTTTTAATTCTGAAAATTCAATGAAATTCATTGATACAAATATTAAAGGATTTCATTTTCTTTTCTTAGACGTAATTCAACTTTAAAATTGTTATATATAGCTAATTAATACATAATTTATTTGTTGTCAATGTAGATTAAACTCGTGAAAGTGGTGATTTTCAACACAGATAACAAATAATGATAATTTTATGAGCTAGTATTTACTAAAATATATAAGCATATACTCCTAAATTTGTAAGAGAAATTTATTTAGCTGACGGACATAAAGAAATCACATGTCAATTCAAGTAGGGAATTTACAAATTTTCTTAAAAAAATGTTAGAAGCATATACATTTATGATTCTTTAATGTTACTGTTATTTTTTATAATTACTTCATGTTACAGGTCCCTAGTCTGATTTTCATAATGAAATTGTTCTCAGTACATCAATAACATAAGAATCTAACAAGTTTAGAACTTTGTCAACCAGTTAGGGACCAATAATACCCACAGAACATAATTTATATTAAGATAACATGCTGTATCTAAAGCTGCAACTCAACTAGGTTCTCAACTGGTTAAGCCCAGTTGAATTGCTCCTAGTTAATTTAAATTTTCCAGTACTAATGTAGTGCATGGTCTGCCACAGCATAGTTCCACAGGAATTGCCATGGAAATGCTGGAGTCAAGAAATATTATACTACTCAATTAAATGTTAGCATAGCACCAACAAATTTAAGGGTTCTATTCATCTTCTACATCTACTTTGCACAATAACATCACATGTCATACTTAGTGTACACAATTTTCTTTTTGATACAAATACCGTTTAGTTTTTGATTGCAAATACAATTTGTAAGGTACTGTGAATTCTCTCTTGATAAGTTCTGCAGATATTATTGATTCTTAACTGGGCTGATATGTTAAAAATCAAGTTGCAGTATGATTTTAAATATAAATTAAGTCCTACAGGTATTATTGATCCCTAACTGGTTGGCAAAATTCCAAACTTTTGATGTACCTAACTGGCCTGACTGTGAGAAAACAGTTAAGTTGTGCCTTTTAATAATATTATAAAATAGGTTTAGTTCTGCAGATATTATTGGTCCCTAGTAACTGGTCAGCAAAGTTTCAAACATAGTTGAGTTGCAGTTTCGAATGATTTTTAAATATACTATTATGTTTTGAATTAAATGTGCCAATGAATGTGAAATATAGTCCTTAAAGTCCTCATTTGTAGATTTTTTAAACTTTTCATAGTTTATAATAATAACATGTCTTTCAACACAAGACATGGACAGTCTAGAATGCTTGTCAGCCATACATGTGATAAACCATATGTATGTCCAATGAATAACCCCTTTGATATATTATAAGTTTTACCAAGAGATTTTTATATGGCAATGTTTAGCCAGTTTTCCCAGAACAAAGAAAGAGTTATTATATGGGTCAGTTAGCATAAGTCTAATTATTATTTGGTGATGTTAGCTTGCCTACTTAATTTATTTGTGACTTGGGTGAATTTAGACATTACATCTTAATTTCTACTCTGTATTCTCTTGTAATCACTACTCTCTAAGTCAGCTCTATTTCTAAATTTGGCACTGAGAAGAGAAACAATCAATGCATTATTAATTTTGGAAAGGGTTTCTAATGATAAACATAGTTGATAGATACAAATTCCCTTACCATTTATTCTTGTGTTAATAAGTATATTCCATTGATGACTGAGTTTTGTCAAAGTAGATGGACATTTTTATTGATCAAATATACTTGTGATTATTACTTGACAGAGTTATCACATTAGTGACTTCTATTGTCTTCCATCAAATGCCAAGTATCTTTGACCAAAATCACTACATCTAGGTGGTCTACCAGTCAGGCATAGGAATGAACCATTTTAAAAATCCTGGAAACCAGAACCCTTCACAAGCAGCAGAGTGAGTTAAGTGTAATTCGCACAACATTTTTTGAGGTTATCTTTTTAGCTTTATGTACTAGTGTATAGGTACAATTTATTTTACCTAATTATAAAAATAATAATAATTTATTACATATATCTATTCTTTAACTATTAAAAATATATACAATATTAACCATACAGTTTAAAATATAAAATAGAGATATAATGTTTTGAAAGATATATGAATACAAAATACATGTAATTATACAAATAATTAATTCAGGACTTAAAAAAGAGGACCCCTCTCCCCATTATTATTGGCACATATAAGCATATTTAGACAAAATAGAAAAATTATCTTTTTGACCTTAAAATCCCTGAAAATTCCCATGCCTGACCAGTTTCAGACATGGCTTGACTGGATGCCATACATGGCCAATGCAGTTAGGGCATGTGTTAATGTTGAGCACTGTACCTTATAATCAATATAAGCAAATTTAAAAAAATACTGAAATTGTTATGTAATCTAATAAAAATAGTTTTGAGTGTCCTATAAGTCAATCACTATACAAAATTTGAGATATATTTGCATATATATGTATATAACAATGCATGCTATAAATGAAATATTTCACTCTGATTAGTCACTCTTTTTAAAAACCACAATGAATTGATAATGTTATCATTAATTTAATATGCAAACTGTTGTAAATCAATTTAAACATTGAAATATTAATGTAATATTCACATTGACACAAATTCAGCATCTATTATATCTATGCATAACTATGATGCTGACTATATATCTACCTATGCATAAAATGAAGCTTAACCATACAGATAATATTTAAGATGCTATTATAGAGCTATATATAAATATAATTTTTAATAAGTATAGTACAGGGTGCTAAAAACGCAACACAGTTATTTCACAAAATGTTTGTATTAAACAACAATAATGAAGGCATTTATTCTTCTGCTTTTTTTGAAGAAACAGTTAATTCAGACATTTACAGGGGCTTTATTGATCAATTTGTTGAAACCCTAACTGAAAATGAGATTGAACATACATGGTTTCAGCAGGACAATGCTGCAGTGCACACTTCCAAGGCCACCATGAATAAATTGTCTCAGTACCTTTGGGCCAAGAATAATCAGCAAAGGATTATATCCAGCAAGATCTCCTGATTTATCTCCAGCAGATTTTTATTTATGAGGGATGCTTAAAGATGCTGTTTATGCTAACAATCCAAAAAATCTTGAATCCTTAAGGGACAGCATTTCGGCAGAAATAGCAAATATCTCCATCGACACCGCAGAAGGTTTCTGGAAATATTATTTGCAGAGCTGAGGCTTGCATCCAGGTTAAAGGTGGACATATAGAACATTTGCTATAGGTATTGTTTTGTTTAAAATAAACATTGTTGATACATTTATTGTAACTACTACTCACTTGGTTTTTTGTTTAATATAAACATTGTTGATACATTTATTGTTTTTTGTTTAATATGAGTTGCATTTTTTTAACACCCTGTATTTGTTGTATATCTATTCCTTTTGCATTACTAGCATGCCATAATTAAATCCCAGTAAAAAGTATGGCACACATTCTGTTTAGTGCTGCCATACTTTTAGTGATGCAAAGAATCACTTAAAAAGAAGTGATTGACAAGCTCATATCTATGATGTCACTTAATTAATATATAATAACATAAATATAATGATTTATATTATTAAATAAACTAAACTAAACATTATCTTAATAATAAATAATTATATATAACAGTATAATTGAAATAGTCATAAGTATATAAACTATAAAAAGCTCCAAACTTGACTAACCAGTTGTGAACTGTAAGAAATCTATAAATGGGAACTTTCATAAATTTATTTTAACATAATAAAATAAATTTATGATTATTCATTTGCCTACTACAATCAGAACTTAATAAAATTCATATAAAATTTATTGAAATCACCAATTAAATCAAGTTCTTTACTGGTTGGCCCAGTTAGGAACCTAAAATGTTTGGAACTTTGCCACATAGTTAGGGAACAATGGCAATAATACATTCCTATACAGAACATAATTTACGTCTTATATATATAAAAAAAAGAAGTTTATAGCTGAACTGCCCAGTTAGGAACCTAAAATGTTTGGAACTATGCCAACCAGTTAGGGATCAATAATACCTATAGAATATAATTTATTTTAAACAATGTATTAAGTCACACCATAACTAGTCCACAAAATTACAAACTGGGCTGACCAGTTAATAACCTATTTAAAAAAATTAGTTCTGTATAGGTAGGTATTATTGGTCACTAACAGCAGTCAATAAAGTTTCAAATTAAGTTTCTAGCTGGGTTGACCAGTTGAGAACCTAATTAAATTGGTGATTTGAATATGATTAAGTTCTGATTGTAACTGAAAAATGAATAAGCATAAATTAATTTTTATTGATAAAAATATGGAAATTCTAAAATAAAATCATGAAAGTTCCCAAGTAAGAGCCTTTTTAAGTTGTCAATTCTCCGTAATACCATTGACATTAGTAGATTTCTGAAAGTTTGGAATTGGTTGGTAGCTTCAGAACTTGTTGACCAGTTAGGAACCTTTAAAAAGTTCTCAACTGGTTGGTCAAGTTTAGAACTTTTTATAGTTTTTAACTGGTGATCAAGATTAAATGTCATAAGATCAAAGACTACATTACATTTGGGGATTGTGAAGTACTTTGCTGTAAATTAATGTTTGTTGTTGAAAATAAACAAAACATAAAAAAACAAAAAATATATAGTTAAAATTGGTAATCTCCAAGTTTTCCACATTAAATTATTTTTGCTTTTTTAACATTTTTTTAAATAAGAAACACAACAATATTCATAAGTGTTTATAAGTGTTACAACAAGAAACATTATACATGAATCACAAGTAATAAGTAACAAATAACAAATCAGAAGTTGTAAAAATGTCTTATGGTAATCTCCAAGTTTCCAGCATTAAATTATTTTACGTTTTTTTACGTTTTTATGTATTTTTTAACGGTTTTTTTTGTTAAATTATTTTTCGTTTTATTTTACAATTTATTTTAATGTATTAAATACTTAAATTAATAAGTAAAATACTTAATACTTATGCATTAATCCTTACCCATCTCAAGAGTTTCTCTGGCGCCGTGTTATACAAACTAACTTTTTCGGAAATATCCTACATATTGGATTAAACATTATTACGACTTCTGATTTTTTATTTGTTACTTGTGATTCATCTATAATTTTCCTTGTTGTAACACTTACAAACATTAATGTATATTTGTTTTTCTTATTAAAAAAAACGTTAAAAAATCGATAAAAATACCGAAAAAAAGCGAAAATAATTTAACGCGAGAAACTTGGAAAGTACCCAAGTTTCTATATATATTTTAATTCTTAAAAGTCATTAATAATGATTGGGAAAAGTGCAATTCTATTTAATTTGTTTATTTAAACCACAGAATAGCATTGCTCTGTGTGCAGAAAACCAATTCAGGTACCACCTCTATGCCAATTAGAAATCGAAAGAGGTCACTTGCATCTGTTGGGAAAATGGGTGGACCAATGTTTACAACCACCACTTGATGTTCTAAGAGTATATATAAAAGTGTGTGCGTTATCCTTCAAATATATGTTTTTAATCCCGAGAAAACAGGAGGGAGAAAAAAAGTGGAAGAGGGAATGAAAAAAAAACAGAACAGATATACAAAGAGCTATCACTACACGAAATGAAACACAAAAAATGTAACCAAAAAGCTGACCAGACCAAATGAAATAACCGGAAACAATACAAAAATTAAAAATTTAACATAATTCGCAATACACCAAATTCAAATAAGTAAAAACAAAATAAAAACTCGAAATAGTATACAAACTCAAAAATAAGTGTCACCTAATTTGGAAAGAATAGATGTTTAGAGTCAGGATCACGATTTTTAGATCCGGATCAAAACCAAATGAAATTGAGTTCTATAATTAATACAGTAACTTCGCATTCTTTTTAAAGTTAACTTTTTCTAAATTTAAGGCATAAAGAGAATGGTCAGTATTATTATTGTCTAGATGAGCGATGTTTAGATGAGCGACATAGGTATACTCGAAAAGTGTATCTTACCACATCCAGTGCATTTTGAATTCCGCGCTTTGCACCTTGAGTAGAATGCGAAATGTAAATTCAAACCACATCTATAGCATGAACATGTCTCCATCGTCATCGATCCCATGTTCGCTGAGCTCTTTAGCTGTGGGGATGCGTTTGTATTTGTAAGATGTTGACGTAGTGTAGTCTTTCTAGAAGATTGTATTGCAGCGACATCAAGGCCTGTGGTGTTGATATTTCGCTTTACCGTTGTCGTGCACTCGTGGTCTTTGGCCTTTCTAATCACTAGGTCAAATGTAAGTTGGGTGTCATCCTCCAATAGCAGACGCTCTCTTAGACTAGTCTGTCGTCATGAACTTCTATGTCTAAGTAAAGGCTGTGAATGCTTTAAAGTTACACTTGACTGATAAACGATGTAACCAGCAGAAGAACTCAGTTATGCTCTCATTGTTAAATTGCCGACATTGAAAGAACGCCTTGCGCCGAAGTAGAACGCTTGATTTGCCCCGAAGAATTCTCTCAGACGACAAAGACTGCTTATAATTGTGTCTTTTGGAACTGGTAACCTATCATAAATGTCAGTGTCTTCATACGCTTTGAAGACGAGGAAGTAATTTTCAAATTGTTGGAGGAAAAATTAGTCATTGAATTGGCAGGGAGAACAGGTTTTATAGCAAAATTTGCAATTTGAAATTGTCAGAATATCAGAAAGATATTAAAAAATATGTTAATAATGTAGTAATTATTAAAATAATCCGTTAATAGCAGCTCACTATAATGTTGAATCCTCTTTGATTCAGTAAATTAATAATAAAATCATGTTAGTTAATAAAAGTAAGAGTAAGTCCAACTCTTATAACTGCAACAGTTAACTGCAATAAAAATAGACGGTTAAAGGCTGATCAATAATTGCCGATCGAAATGTGGATGCATCTGATTGGTTAATGGGTATAATAAATCTATCAAGAAAGAAACATATAGCCATATATGCCTCTATAGAGCTAAATGATGCGTCACCGCGTCACGTGACGCA
>JAYRBW010020296.1:0-12718 GCA_036023295.1 Invenusta paracnida
TATAAATTAGTTTTT
The DNA here is from genome assembly GCA_036023295.1 of Invenusta paracnida. NCBI lineage: Eukaryota > Metazoa > Platyhelminthes > Proseriata > Coelogynoporidae > Invenusta > Invenusta paracnida. The sequence continues at coordinate 16 of JAYRBW010020296.1, forward strand.
AAATGGTAGCTGTTTAAAAAATGACCGTTCTTGTGGTATTCTATTATACCTTACTGTACGTACGTAAGTTGCGCGCATGAGCTAACAACCTACTGCCGTAAGTTTAGATATCATGATAATAACATTCATACATTTTTTGTAAAATAGAGCAAATCTACTGTGGAGAGACTTTTCTAACACCCGATATATATGAATTGATAATAATATTAACATTTAATTTATGATATGAATTACAATAGTATAATAGTGTATAGCAGTAACTCTAGTAGTACAGTCTTTGAATATGTGAAAAATATTAAAATTTAGCTCAACTAATTTGTCTAGCGAATTTTGATAAAGGTTCAGAATTAAATTCGAATCACTAACTGAAGCATGTTAATTATTTTTACAATGTTCCCAATATCGCCTGCCTGGTGTTGCTATGGCAGAATTGATCCCTTGCAGTGAATTGTATAATTCTGAATACCACCAATATTTTCTAAATAAGACTTCACACATCAAATTTAAATTAGAGCCTCGGGTTGTAAATGATTTCGCTTTTTTGTCAAAATAACAGTTTACTAAAAAAAGGCATCTTAACTGCATTATGGGCTACATTCAAAGGCACAGCTCATTAGTTTCTTAATGGGTGGGTATATTCAACTTGAAAATCGATAACCAGTAAAGATTAAACTGGTGCAGCTGTTGTCCACGTTTGACTTGCTCTTGTTTAACGATCAAAAAATATTCTTATCAAGTTGTTAAAGCTTCCATTCGTTTTCATCAGAAGCGTCTATCAGAGGTTGAATTTTATCAGCATTAAACATATAGGATGACTGTTGCCAAATATGCAAGGTATTTTAACTAGCAGTCATAACATTTTTGTTTTGAACGTTTTAGCATTAGAATGAAGAAGAGTCAAAGAGCGCCATATCTTTTATGTAGTGGGATCTGATAGCTTCAGAGAATTTGTATAGTATGAAAACCTTCCAAGATATAATGTCATCACTCGATGACTGAAGACTGCTTTTTCAAAATTATATCTATTTTGAAACCGATTTCGATATTTTAAAGTAATTTTTGAAGCTGTAATCCTAAACGTTTGATGTCGTCAAAAGCAGACAATAATATTAAAAGAAAACAGTCAATAAGACATGTCATCATAGAGAGTATTGAGAAAATAAAATAAAATGTGGTCCAAATAAACTATCTCGCTGTAGAAAAATAAGATATTTTGGAAGATGGGAAACTAAAATAATTTACTTAATTGGCATCGTCTTTGAACAAAATATGGTGACGAGGAATGTATTGGGCACTGTTTTAAAAACTTAAATCTGTATCAGCTTTTTAAGATGCTGGTGTTCACCTTCGCATAACTACTAATAGTAATATATGACATGTTAACTGTCGTTCACACTTGCAGCATGTAAGGAGTATTTTGAAGGCATGATGGGGTACTCCTACGTGCTACTATAATAGGTAATAACGAATGCCGATTAAAAAAATAACTTCTCGCTTAGCAATAAAGTCAAAACATATGCTGAGCTATGTTGAATGGGTGGAAGACTTGAAATCCAAATCAAGTTCAAGAAAAACAAATAAAATAAAAAGTAGAATATAGAATATCATACTTTTTACAAATTTAAATAGATGTTTCCTCTGTTTTATCGATAATTAGTGATTCCTATTAGCGGTTGGATATTGTGTTAATTTTGTGAACACAACTCACTATATTATTTCATTTTATTTTATAGCAGTTTCATTCATTTGCTAGAGAGTAGCTGCTATACACAAAACAATTGTAGTTCAAATACAAAATGTTACCAGAGATTCTCCGTTATTGTTCGCTTAAGGATATTTTTGAACGAAGTTCCGGACGTTTGACAACCTTGTAATTATGTTCTAACAATAAATTATAAAATTATAATATCAGTATAAATAATTACTTTGCAAAATTGATCCACCTCTTCTAACAATCCATGCTGCATACAGTGTCTAGAAAAAACTCTGTTAACCGCATTCATTGAGATTTTTTCAGGATCAATGAAGGGGTAACACGCCATCACTGTGAATGTAAACGTTATAGAACACAAGAATGTTATAACAAAAAATAGAGATATTGAAGGAATAGAGGATTACTAGACGAGGGAAAAATGTCTTAATCCATTTTAATAAGCTTTACACACATCTTGATAGGAAGTTAATAAATACAACATGATTTTGAAATATTATCTCACTTTTATAGTTCTACTAATAAAAATACATAAATTACTTACTGTATATTATAGTATTTTTTAGTATAGCATATTTTAGTAATTGATGTGCAATAATTTCATAACAATCATCATAATAATTTGTGTCACTAAAACTTTGAATTTAGAAATGAAAAAAGTACTCTGTGCTAGTTTTATAAATAATAAGTATAATTTTTTAATTAAAAACTTTAATTAAGATACAGTAAAAATATAATTATTTCAATTTAATTTGTTACTGTACGTTTTTATAAGCGTGATAGTGCTTAAATGACACACAAAGAGCTTGTGAATAGAGAATTTGGGCCATTCAATAATTAATTACAAAATAACTATTGAAAAAAACCTTACAAACATATACATACATACATGCAAAAAATAATTATTTTAATATATTATTATCGCACCATGTCAGTACCGAATATAATGAATTATATTCTATATCTACACTTACATTCTACAAAATCATCCATATCAACTTCAATAGCATAGATACAATCTGTTTTTATACATTGGTCCTGTAGATAGAAGAATTGTTAAATCCTGCTCGCCTAAAACTAGTTATATTATAAATATCCAAACGGAATCAAAAGCGACTTTCAATGCGAATATTATTAAAACATTATCAAATAATCTGGATTATTTCTCATGTAAATAATATGTTTCGATGAGGTACAATTTTAAATCAAAATATAAATTTGCTAGATATCCTTTATATAAAGTTATGTATGTAATTTAAATTGAGTAAATACTTAGTTAGGTTCGAAAACAAGTAAACTGGTAGATAGTTTACTCTAGATTACCCATCTACATAATAGTAATATGCATAATGATGCTATTACTACTATAGTACAATAATACTATTAATAGAACTATGCTTAATCCAATTACTTTGGAACAAACAACCACTCAAAAATATATACAAATAATTTCAATTGGTCTTTCATGCAGTGCTATTTTAAATTCAACTCACACGTCGGGAACACACGAGCAGATGGGTTCTTTAAGAGATTTCTTACAATGGTTGGTCCCATAAAACTGGCGATGAGCTCCTTATTATCTAGAATCTTATCTAGGTACTCGTCAGTTGAGTTGTCTCTGTATGGGGAAAGGTTGAAAACAATAAAGGAGAACAAGTGTCAAAACCGAAATATACGGAAAAGTTGATAGAAATAACATTTTTACATGTAGATAGGTTTCTAATAATAGTTAAGGTAACTGTTTTTAAATCTACATTAATAGATCACATTTTTACTCTATTGGATATTATTTTTGTTTGCGAAAGTATTAAGATTACTTATAACATAGGTAGGGAAGACATACTGAAAAAGGTTCTAAAATATAATCCAGGGCTTCCATTACAAAACAATATGTAACTTAGAAAATACAGTGTAATGTTTATTACATATTCTATTAAAGGAAGCATTACTAATTATACTAGACATAATATACTGGACTCAATTATTTAGCATTCTGTATTGTTATGCTTTATTACGAAATTATAATCCGAATACATATAATCTAATACAACTTTGAATATATTACTGCATTAATCACATATTTTTGTATTTTATAGACCATTATCAAAATATGTACACATAAATTGTTAAAGTTATGTAAAAGCCAATTTAATGGTAAAATTCGTGATTCAATTAAAGCCTGAAGTCAGAAAATTACAAAATATTGAACACTCACGCATTAACGTGACATATCCAGAGGAATGGTTCATTTCGCTTTGCGAATTCCCCGTCAACGTTCCCCAAGACGACTTTCAAATGCTTCAAACCGCCGTCAATAGCAAGACCAAAAATCAAATCTCTCAGATCTAGTAAATGTATATAAATATTATAAAGAAGATTATTTGTAAATATAACAAAGCCTAATTATTGTAAAATAAAAAGAAGAACGTTTGTTGCGTATAAGGTTTATTATTAAACCTTATACCCAACAAACGTTCTCCTAATTATTGTGATTAAAAATCTTTTAAATGAGATTACAAAGGTATTCCATTAATAGTTAATTAAAATTCTTTCAAGGTATAGAAATCATCCAAAAAAATTGAGAATAATATATATATTGTCTTCGAATAGGTCAGAAATGTTAGCGTAATAAAAACATTGATTAACATATTATAGTATACATTTTTAAATATCTTATTATTATAATTCACATTGTGAATTTTCGACATTTATTAAAGATGTTTCAACAAAAATTAATAGAAAAATATATTTGAGTGATAACAATTTTAAAATGTATATGACTGTCTAGCAAAGAATTAATAGTTGAAAATTTTAAAAATCATATATCAGATTTTAGAAATAGATAATAATAGAAAACATAATAGTTTTGAAAAAGTGTACTAACCAGTTTTACGATGCATAATTGGTGAATCTTTCAAAAATGTTACCAATTTTTCGGCAGGCCAGTCTTCACTAAAACACACACATACACATATATATTATAAGTATACTGCGGAGAACCGATACAAATTAATTAGTTTTCTAAACGGCATAATTACATTGAAATAATTTATATTATTTGTAACTGCAAACTCTTTCGAAAAACCAACGATTTTATTCATAATTATAAATAATTTCAATAGAAAATATTCAATAACTTTACAATTTTCGCAGCTTTATATCTCTTTAATAGTATATTTATTCATAATCTATTTTTATGGATTTTTTATAGATTAATTATCTGCCATAGATTATTTTTACAGAACTACTTTGTATTATTTAAATTTTCAAATCGCCGGAGATTATTGTGCATATCTACAGCTTTCGGCATAATAATCTCCAAATAATGAATGTCCAATTTAATGTTGATTATTAAAATATTTAAATACACATTAATACGACAGAAAACATAAAGCAGCAAATTATAATAAAATACTTACTCAATTACTTGCTTTGCGGTAATAATGAAACTTTCTTCCTGCAACAATAAAAGTTCGAAATAGTTAGCTACAGGGAGCATTATAATAAATTATCAGTCAAAATAACAGAACAAAGTTTAAGGAATGTCAATGTTTTACAAGAGTGCAAAAATACGTACAAAAAGATCATATTTGTACAAATAAGTCATAAAAAGGTGCTTTTCTAGGTTAGCTCCCTCCTTTTTAACCCCCTTAACCACTCACAATCGGATACGGCTTAACTAATGACAGACAAGAAAAGTATAAAAAATGCACGCGTCTATTCTAGAAAATACTGTTTAATGCCGAGATAGTGAGCAGTAGTTTTCTCACTCTCCCGTCCATTTATTTTCGCTATAGCAATGCGGAAGTATATGAGCATGAGTAAAGCAAAATTACGCGGGAATTTCAAAGCTTCCAAGCGTAATTTCAACCCGTGTGGCGCGAAAAACAACGCGGAAATTTATTATACATAGTGGTTCAAAATCCTTAGAACATAAACAACGTCTAAAATATGTACCAGTATTTAAAAGTAATTTGTAAATAAGCAAACACATGCTTGTAATAGCAATAAATAATACTATTTAATAATAGAAAGTTGTACGTAACAGTGGGATCCTTGAAGCTCGAAATGGGTTTCTTTCTCTGCCGAGCTACTAACTGTTACATTCCCGTTTTTCTTCTCCTTAGATTAGAAACACAAACAGCAAAATAAACCATAGTCACGTCACAATTATACGAAGTGGCGACTATACATACTACATAGCATATTTTAAATGTCACCAGTATAAAAATAATTTTTTTTAAATTTGCAATTTTTTATAATTGTGGTCTTTTAAAGATTTTTATAAAAAAAATCAGTTTATCATTTTTTCGACTTTAAGCAACATTTACAAACTCTTTGCAAACTTCAAATGTCTAGGGAATCCTTTAGAATTAGATATAAAGAAAGCATAACGAGCTGGAACATGCGCGTGCATTATTTTAAAACCGTTTCTGCCCAGGCGTTGAAAAAAAATAGACCCCGATGTTGTGATGCTAAAAATAGACCATACACGACAATTAGACGCTTAAAAAAGCGATTTGTTTAAATTTATCAGTAATATTCATTAGCTTTTAGGTAACAATGTATATCAAATTCCCACGTAATTTTCGAACCACACGGGTTTGAATGACGCTCGCAAACTTAGAAATTCTCGTGTAAATTATAAATAATCGCTACTCATTCTAATATACTGTAACATTATTATAGTAACAACAAAAAGGATTAGAGAGGAAAGAAGCCATCGTTCACTAGCTCAACATAAAACAGTATAAGCCGAAATGAACACGTGCGTCCTTTTATACTTTTCCTAGTCTGTCATTGGTTAAGTCATACTCCATTGTGATTGGCTTATAAAAATGGAAAAGTGCCTCTAAACGTACTTTCTATACTCCCTAATTCAATTATGTACGAAATATTGTATTTCAAATTAAAATGAGAAAAAATGTACAGGTTAAAAAATGAATTATTAATTTTATTTATAAAAGAATATTATGTAAAAGCTTGAACCAAAGTCTAAAAATATAGGAAATGATCACCTTCTGGTTTAAGGAATCGTCTTTTTCGTAAATTTTGAAAACTGAAAAATATGGTATAATGATAAATTATAAAAACGCGACAAAATAATGTAGAAACAGCTACAAATGATAGACAAATATACTACCAAAAATAAAAGTAAAGTGTATAAATTTGTTTTAGTCTTTCTAAAAAATGAACTAAAACCTCTTTTTGTTTTTAGTCACAACAGATTAGAAAATATTGATATATAATAATATAACACATTTTTTTAAATATTATAATTAAAGTATAAATCAATTCAAAGAAAACTAGAAAGCATAAATAGTAAATAATAATAAAAAAGCAACACCAGAGAAGCGATTATAGCAAATAAAATATTATAATAATCAGCAAATTATAATAAATCATCTACATACCATCGTCGTATAGTGCTGGCACGCCTAATATCTGTAAAGTTGATTTTATATTAGAAGAATGTTCAAGGCGTGGAACTTGCATGTCTTTTAAAGTGTACATTAGATTCAAGAGTGCTGATGGGCTTTCTCTGAAAAAAAACGTCGTAAAAAAAATTACCGTCTGGAAAAAAGAGTGTGGGTGCATCGTAAACATTTATTGGAATATTTTTAATTATATTCAGATTACATTTTAAATTACATTACATAGAGCACATGTCCCAAAAGTCTGTCCGACAGCATGTATATCTATATATTATACAAATCTATTGTTGTATCGGCAGGCAACAATCTGACGCCGTACATATCTTTGACCACGAATTACTTTAACAATTTGTAGTTTTGTTATGTCATTCCAAGCATGATTCACAGTGTAAATTTCCCCTGGTATGAGGGTCATCCTGCTGCTCCACTTTGTCAGCCAAACAGTTGAATTAACTTTTATCCAGCGGGTTTACGCCGGGACTCTGGGGACGTTGCATGAGAAGACTCACTGTTGGATACATGACCACGACTTCCACTATAGATGCCAGATTGTGTTGATAATGTGGGGTCTTGAGCTGTCCATTTTCAAAAATTGAATTCTTTCTCGTTCACAGGCTGGTAGAATTTCAGAATCAAGGATTTGACAGAAATATTGCCCGTTACAGCTCAAATCATTCCAGTACAAGTCGTCACGATTGTTATATTTCTAATTTTTAACATAACTTTAATAAAAACATGTTCACGATGCACCCAAACTTTTTTCCAGACATATTGTAATTAATATAACAAATATAGTTTGTAAAAGCCAAATAAGATGATGAAACAATTAAAAATTTGAATCATTTTCAAAAACTTACAGAAAGAAAATACAATATGTTATAAATTAAAAAAAATGATAGTAAAATTATGTATAGATTAGGTAGTAAACCAATTTTTGTCGATTTATTAATTAATTTTAAGTATATAGCATTAGAATAATTAAATAAAAATATAGTTTGCGTCAATTTTAGTATTCAAAAGGTACGTAACATATTTGACATTTATTATGGGGGTTGAATAAAAAATATCACAGTACTTTTTAATGTAATATTGACTAGTTAATATAAAATATATTTATGTCACCTATTCAAGACTTTCTTGACAATGAATTCTATATCAAATGTACCAAGAACGCCCAATTCGTGTAGCATTCGAAACAGTCTGTAGAAGTTGCCTGTACTGAGATCTTCCTTGTCAATGCCAAATTTGAGAAGGCTGAGGACATTCCGGTTTTTGTACTTGGGATTCAAAATCTTAACTTTGGCCTGTTTGACATGATCGAGTATGTCAATAGCCGCTGAAAATTTCAAAGGTATGTAATGCGGATGAAATTTATTGAGAAAATTAAAGGACAAACTATAAACACTACTAATATGTCAAAACTAAGTGCTAATATTGTAATTAACGTTTTAATTTGTAGATAGGAAATTAAGAAGGAAAATTATAGTGCTATTATTGTCTGTCTAACTTAATCTCATTGTTAAAAAAATAAGAAGAAGACCCGAGGGTATCGTCTATTAAACTTATCTTGCCTTATTTCGATACATCGGCAAAAACATTTCCAGTAAATATCAATAATCTACACACCTTCGCAGCGAAGCCCACGTCAGCAACCTTAAAGTTGTAAGTAACAATGGGATCTTGAAGCTTGAAATGAGTTTCTTTCTCGAGTTACTTTCTCCTCCTTAGATTAAAAGTTTTCAGCTCACTGTGCTCAAGGCCGTATTCAAGTAGAGGTGACACCTTAAACTAGGTAATACCTAATATTTAACTCCCACTAGGTGGGAGCTAGTTTTGTCGTATTCAGAAATCAAGGCATTTTCGAAGACACTCCAACTGCATCAGCAATTCTTTCTGCTTGTCGATATATTTGGCTGAAGTAGAAGTCAATGTTCGACAGCAATTCTTCTATATCACCTTTTGTTTCATTAACGTCGTTGAACGCCAAAACAATATCTATCGCCTTGCCTTGTAGTTTATTTGTGATCAATGACAGTGGAGCAAGCAGTATGATTGGAGCAACATTTTGTATTTAAACAAAACACTGAGTCTTTAAACAAAATTGTGGGTATTTGGATAAAATACTGTGTTTTAAGTCTATACAAACACAGTATGTAATTTTGACTCCTCTCGGCCACAAAACTCACATCTGGATAAAACAGTCTTTCAAAAAACGCTGAGTATTTGGATAAAACTATGAGTCATATGACATAACTTTGAGTCTTTTGACAAAACGTTGTATATTTGGATAAAATACTGAGTTTTTCAGCAAAACTCTAAGTATTTGGACAAAAGTATTTAGATAAAACTGGAAAATAAATATATGGACAAAACACTGAGTATTTGGATAAAACGCTAAGTCTTTAGACAAAACTGTGAGTATTTCGATTAAACAATGTGTTTTAAGGCTACAAACACAATAAACACAGAGTATTTAATTTTGACCCCTCTCGACCACCATAAACGTCAACTAAGCCGGCTTGTCAGTGAGCCTTTCGATTGGTTTGATGACTTGGCTTGACTGAAAATAAACTTGTTAAATATTTTCTGTCAAGCCAAAAACTTATTGGTTAAAAAATGCAACACGTGATCAATTTTCACGCGTGTAGTTTAAGATTTTATCGATTATATGTTCTTGTTCTATTGTTTATGCAAAACCATATTGTTTCATCAAACAGGCATAAACGTGTGTACATAAGTGTTGCACGTCTTTATTTTAACTAATCATCTGGCTCAGTTATGATGCAGTAATATTTTTAAGTCCAGTATATAATAGTCTGCTCTCCAATAGAATAGTATGTAGTCTGTTTCAATTTTGAAAAATGCCATCAACTTAATAGGTAAGTATTATTTGGAACAGTTGCATTGATTTTATTTATGTACAACAGACTGTAATTTATATTTTATTATCTCTTTATCTGCAACATTTATTTTGTTGCATATTACGATTGTGTCGATTTAAAAACACAAAATAATATCCCTAAAAACCAAGTTAGGTGCACAGTATATCTCAATAAAAAAATATTACCAGACAATATACAAAGTAATCACAAACAAATACGAAAATACACGAACAATTACAAAAACATCTCAGTGGTGGGGGAGGGAAGTTCTTGTCATAAAATTGTGAGCAATGTTAATTTGATTGTATGACTTATCACAACAACATCAATTTACACAAGATAAGCTTATGACATGGGAAAATGTATGTGCAAAGAATCTATTTTCTACTTATAGTAACAAAAATAAACGCACGATTAAAAGGGGAAGACAGAAAGGAAAAAAGATCCTCATTATATTCTTTGTGATAGTGCTACTGTTCCTAGACCTTTTCGACATGCTTGACTATTTGATTTTTTCTTAAACATATTGCGGGAAATACATTTCAAAACAGAATTTTTGTAATTATTAAAATATTTTTACATAATTATTTTAACACAACTTTTAACATAAATTCAAAATAACATCTGTAGTTTTCAAATAATAATAATTTCACCCAATTTACAACTAAAATACCATACCACAATAATATCTAGTATATTTTAGTTTCGCGTTTAACAAATAAGAAAAACTACAATCAACAACAAATTAAGCACATACCTTTGATACCATTGACCATACAAATTCTGTATGTCAAGTTAATTATACCAGTTGAATAATCGTGAGTGGGATTCTTTATGTTGTTACTAAAAAAGAAAGTTAATTAATAATATGTATTACTAGGCATAATAAAAAATAGGAATCATGCAATTCAATATTGTATATTTAAGATAGTATCATGAGTTATTAAGTGTAGATGTCAACTATATAATAATGGCTTATAAACAAACCAATCCATTTAAATCGAAATCCAGTTGTTTAAAGAAAAAAATAAAAATCTCTTTTAAGAATAAATCATAACGTTTATAAAATACTAGTAGTAGGGTAGGGGGAGGATGGGAACACCCCCCCCTCGACCAATCAGAATCAAGAGAGACTTCAGCCAATGACAGGGAGCACAGTATGTAAAAATGTGTCTATTTAAGCAAAACTCTGCGCCAAATTCAAATTTTGAAGTACGCGGGATATAAAAAACCGATTAGTCTCCTAGTAACGTAAAAATTGAGCGAGTATTCCAATTACGAGGGGATTTCAAATCTTGTATGCATCTGTCATTATTAAATACGCGAGAATATTTTAATTAAACATGGATTTATGTACCAGTATTAAATCGTATTTAAGGGGAAAACTTACTGGAACACCAATATTTAATACTTTTCAATTAATCAGAGGCAAATCATTATCATGTGACAATTATTCATAAAATACATATATACTACTTCTCTTAAATGTTGGTGGTATAGAAATAAAATAACTGTATTTTGTAAAAATGTGCCTATTTAAACAAAACTATTTGCGCGAAATTCAAATTTAGAAATAAACCGGAAGATTTTAATCAAACGCGGTATTATGTACTAGTATTAAATCGTATTTAAGGGAAAAAGTTACGAAAACCCCCATTTAATATTTTCTATTAGAGGTAAACCAAATCACGCAACAATTATACATAGGTTACATAAATATCAGTCTTAAATTTCAGTAGTAGACATATTATAATATATAATTATATTTTGAGAAAACTATAAAGATATGCTAAGAGTTCCCTAACGGTATGCTAAAAATTACCCAAACTCGTAATTGATTCCATAAGTACCATAAGTAAAAATAACAAGTTTATCCATATAAACATATATTCTGTTATAACAAGCAAGAAATCTCAGTACAACAGTTAACGTTTACATAACAGCAGAAGCATTAGTAAATGTATCTTCGAATAATTGGTATCATCATAGTTAAAACATTTAGCTATGGGGCATCTCGATTAAATCCATGAGTCATCTCCCTCGTCTCCAAATAAACATCTATTAAATGGTGTGGGTTGATATACAATTGGTACTGGTGCTTGTGGTGTTGATAAATGCCAGTCCGGCGTCAATGGATGTTGCTCCGATGATTCCGGTGGAGTACTTGACATTTCTTGCTTGTCGGCCCTCATCATATATTGTGGTACATTCATGAGGCGTAGATCATTTTTAAATTGAAGCCAGCTAATTGGGGGAGTTTTCTTTATTCTACTATCAACAGCATACCACACTAAGTCCAATATATTAGCTGTGTTGATTTTGTTGCCATTCTGATAAAAAATACGCCTTGGTCATCCCATTTATAATTTTGCAATTGAAGAAAACTCAGAAGCAGATGACCCTTGCTCCGACATCACAGTGTTTGGGAAACGTATCAACTGCCTGTCTAAATAAATTGTCCAGCTGTGGTGCAGGTTCAGGTTGTAGAGGTGGACTGGAGGGTAATCCCGCTTCTGCTCCCTCCATTTTACGTTTTCTGATTTCTTGGTTAAAATTGTAGGCATACAATTTATGAGCTACATCTGGCGCTAATTCCCCTTCCCTTGTAAATTTCTCTAGCATTGATTCACTCTTTTTTTTCTGTCATACTAGTCTATACTAAGCGCAACCATTTG
>JAYRBW010020307.1:0-12718 GCA_036023295.1 Invenusta paracnida
ATTACAACTGAGAAAAAGATTGGCAAGTGTTGGACCTAAAGGTGAACCCATAGCAACACCATCAATTTGTTTAAACAGAAGATTATTAACAGAAAATTCACCAGAGGTGGCAAAATGAGAAAGTTTTTTGAAGTGCTTAATGTCAAAATCAGGTTTAGTGCTGTTATCATTATTATATACAAGGTTTGCAGCTAAATTAATGGACTCTTCAAGAGGAACATTAGTTAAATGGACATATGTTGAATAGAAATAATTTGGGACACTAAAATACAGCATTGTTGTTTTTTCTGTACCATTTTTCATTTATGATAATAAGTGTCAGATGTTATACTCATCTATGCTTTGCTTGATTTTTAAGTATGAAGCAACAGGAATAGTAGCAGATGATAAATGAAGTGGTTGACCAAGTATGAAGAAAGATCCAGTTTTCTAAAGAACTGAACATTGTGGATCAAATTGTCCTATATACAGACTTCTACAAGGAAAATTGTTGCTCAAATCGAAGGGGCTACAGCTTATGTAGAGGATAATTGATACAATAGTTTCAGTCCAACTACTATGTTATAAACATTACAGCTAATGGGTTTAATATATTAATATTGTCCAGTGTCCATATTTGGGTGGTATGAGACCCCCTTGATCACTTGACCTTAATCCACTCTTTTTATTAGGTTACACTAATATATAAAAGATCAGGTTTATAGTATTAAACCAACAATACTGAGAGTTTAAATAGGCAATCACATATTTAATAGATGTAATATAGCCTGATTTAGTTAGAAAGGTGTGTATCTGTTCCTGGGTAGTTACACTATTGTATTATTAGAGAGAAGGGCATCATAGAATTAATTAAATGATATATATATAATTATAAACTGTAATATAATAATATATATACATGTTATTGATTGTACACATTTAGAGTAATTATTATCATATATGGATACTGTCATGATTATTATCATACCTAATATATTTATTTTGTTAAATCCAATTGTGTATTTAATTTTATGGACATATGTAATTAACCACGTAATTCAAATTGTATGTGAAATATCATGACATTCATTAATAAATATATTTTTAAAATACAATGCCAATTGGTAGGTTGTATATATATTGTTATATAAATAGGTAGGAAGTTCACTTGTAATAGAATTTATTGTCTTATTGAGCAGGAAATTCTATTGTAATAATAATTAAGTAATAGCCACTGTACCAAATAAATATAATTTTGTTTTTAAACCACCTAATTCTTTGACTTTAGTCATTTTAAATATAATTTGATATTGTACATATACCTGTTTATATTTAACACTTAAAGATATTAATTTATTATTGTGTTTGTAAATCAAGATTCAAAATGATGGTCAATTTTTAAAGGTAAAATATATCAAGATAAAAAAGTCATATTAGCAATGAAATACTTACTGTGAGTAATATAATTATCTGTATATAATAGAATGCTTAAGAAATAACCTAATTTATAAAATGAGATTCGATTATCTTTAGAAAATGTTGTTTTCAACATAAATTTTTTGTGGCTTTCAACAAATTTGAAAGAACCGCCAAATAAAAATGGTTTAATGTTTTTATTTCGTTCATTAAAACAAATTATATAAATAATCTTTATATTATTTTTCATTTAATTTAATTGTTTTTAAAGTGATAAACATTTAAATTATAAATATTAATGTTTTATTAAGTTCAAAACTATTTTAAAGAGTTTCACAGCGATTTAGAAAAGCTCCTTAAGTTAGGAAGGTTTTTCATTAGACTCTTTAGGAAGATTATCGTTCACTTCAAAATACACGGAAAATACTCATCATAATCTGCTTTGAAATTATTAGATTTCATCAACACTTATAAAGCACAGGTAGAGTGGCAGTTTACTTCTCAACAACTTTTTAAAAAATTGTCATGGTAATAATATTTATATTGATACGGTATTCAGTTCAAAATAATACGTTATAGGTAAATCCATATGTATATATTAATTCAGCTTATCAAAATAATTCTGTGGAATACAAAATTCGTTCTAACTCGAGAAGCTCCTCAAAATGGTTTTGAAAAATATAAATTTAAACAATCTGCTTGAAATAATGAGAAAACATATTTTAAATCTTTAATTAAAAGAAAAGTATAATTCGTATTAATTTGATATAATACGAAAAATTACAATTTTATTTATTATAAATTTTTTACTATATCTACATATAGGATAGTTAGGTAAACTTACTATTTTAAAGTTATATATACCCATATAGCTAGAGAAAACTCGCAAATATGTTGACCTAACTATGCAGTTATACTATCTGTAACACAGTGAAGAGATTTTCATATTTCTATCGTACAATTATAATTTAAATTTAACATCGCCCAGTCCGAGGAAAAATGGCCCACGAATACATCTAATGCAAACCATTATTATAGTAATTTAACATCGCAGCCTTATGAATAATTATAGCTGCCACTGCTTGCTTGTAAAGAAAAGGTAGTTTATAATTAAGATATAGTATATTATTTAAGATAACCGCGCTATCGAAATAAATCCGAAACTTATATTTAGTTTCATTTAAAATTTATCTATAACTTATTGGTATAGCATAACTAATCAATTTTGACACTCCCTTGTTAAAATGTGCACATATTTGCAAATATGTGGACAAATATTCATGCTTATGTTAGAAATATTTGCAAATGTGTTGACATATATTCATGTTTATGTGTCACATTTTACACAAATTTGCAAATATGTCGACTAATTCATATGTTTTTGTTGGACATATTTGCAAAAATGATCCCATTCGCTCGGCTGCAATTATGATTTATATATAACACAAAAACACGAATATGTCGATATATTTGCCAATATGTTGTTAGATGTTACTGATAAACACGATCATATTCGTGTAGACATATATATTCAAATTTATTCTTATATATTTTTGTAAAATTGTAAGTTTTTTTTTTTTAACTACATTTGTCTTAATTAAAAATAACTTTTATTTTCACAGAGTGACTGCAGACGATACATCATTGAAACATGTTTAGATTTTGGCTTTTCTTACAATAATTACATTTGAGATACCTTATATTGACCCATTTTTTCTCGTGATATTTTATAAGAATTATTTATTCATGCTTAAAATTTAAATTGAACTACAGTCTATATGAAGAATATAGATTGGTATGCAATATTTGTTTATATTATACAATTAAAATAGCAAAACACTTTTAATTTCGCTATATTTTATTTGGTTGATATTCGAAATATTTTTACTGACTATATATTTTTTGTATCTCAGTATAAAACCATAAATTGTTATCAATATACGAGCGGTTTAGAGTTGACATTATTTGATTTGCAAATTATTAATTAAAGGTAATTCAATTTTAGATAAAATCATATTAGATATTATTAATAAAATCAATTTATTAATGTTCACGTTTATTAAATATATGTTTATAGATTATTTTATACATATAGAAATATTTAAAATAATATTTAACTAATTGTAAGTGATCATACCATGGGAGGTGAAAGTGAATAGCAATGGTGCCTGCTCATATTATAATGATTTTAATATGTAGATCATGGTTTTTCGGTACTAATATAGAGTGGTGCAAAAATCTCCATACTATTAGTAGCATGCAGATTTATAATAAATCATTCAACACTAACTGTAATCCACAATTGGAATAAAGAAATAAACACTGAAATAGTTTTTATATGAACAGTTTTATATATATATAATATTGAACAATTGTACCTAATATACAGGTTTGGCCATTTAAGTTAGGGTTAGGGTACCTAACCCTAACCCTAACCCTAACAGAATACAACAAATGTTATAATGATATTTATATTTTTAGTAACATTGGATTATTTATAGTATTTGATTGTATTGGATATTGTATGAAAACTAGAATTACTGATTATTTTACTTTGATAAACAAAAATCCCTCACTTTGTGAAAAAGTCTGCCGTGGTGTCCAACATATAGATGCCTCATTGGAAAACATCCACATAATTGTGGATGTGAGCAAGCACTTGGATATTCATTTCTTTCATGTTATCAATGTTGAGTTAAGAAATTATATCTATTAATAATAATATAATTATATCTACATTTTATAATAATTGAATAGAATTATACCTGCTGAGATTGCCTGATCGATTCAAATTAGCTTAGTTAGAGATGGAGTTTCAGCTCTACTTGTTATTTTAAAACCTCTAAGAATAAATTGTAGGTGCCGATCACTATCATAATCTCTCATTACATTGATTAAACCTAGCTTGTAACATTTCAATCCGAATTCCTATAACATGCGATATAAAGACCATGTATATTATAGACCATCCAAATATTGACACCTGTTTCCATATAAGGGGAGGGCGGATTCGCTCGCATCTCTTTACTGATATTGAGGCTACCATTTCTAAATCATCAAACAGAAATGTGACTTTTCGAAAACATGAGTTACTAACATGTTTTATAACTTAAATCACATATTCATAGTTATACATCCACAGGAGGTCAAGTAGCATTAAATTATTTACAAAATTAAGGTGTAAAATATGTTGATAAATAATTTCGTTAGTACCGGTAAGTCAGAAATGGATTATAATATTAGGTAATTATGAACTGTTTTATGAAACATTAATATTCTAGTGGAATGAGCATGCTTATTTTATTTTTGTAATTTACCATTTTAGATTATATTACATATACTTTTACTGTTGATATCAAATAAAATCAAAGAATGATTTAATCAAAGATTTTTTAAACTTTGTTTTTTGTAATTATCATTTAATATATATATAATTTAAGAGGAGCATAATAAAATTACTGCTAAATTAAAAAATATTATTGAAAACATAAGGTTTCACTTAAATATGCAAGTTTAAAGATTATATATGTCCAAAGGAAAATAAAAAACAAATAAAGTTTGCCTATAACACCTATAGTACTTATTGTATGTATATGATGCGTATAAAAGCCGTTAAAAATAATTAGTCAATATTTTTCTTTTAATTATATACTTCTACTAACGTCTACTTTTTCGATAAATTCGTTTTGGAATTGTTTAATGATTTATGGCTTATAATGCATTCCGAAAGCTTGTGGCACGTTGAAAAATGTGAATAATATTAATCATTATGAGGCAAGGCAATTTTAATCAAAAGTGGTACGTCAAATCCTATAAGGTTATTCTATTATTTTAAATGAGATTGTATCCCGATGCACTTATAATTAAATACTTAGAAGATCTAAACATACAACAAAAGATTACAAGACAAGATTGAACTAAAAAACATCACGCTTTAACTAAGACAGTAATCATACATACAATAGCATTACAATATCAGAAATGATACTGGAGATATTAGTCCTCTTTAAAAGAGAGCAGTGGATGAAACAAGTCAAATTGATTCTTGGAAAAGAAGGAGGACGTTACGTCGTAATCAATACATGACGTTTATCTAATGATTTAAATATATATATATCTGGATTACAAATAAATGTCACTTTTCATAATAAATAGGACCGAGCTTTCGTTATGTTATTTATATCAATTAACAATCACGAACAAATTGTGGTCATACTTAGGTATAGAGATCATACTATAAGTGACATATCAAAAGGTTTCAGTGTCAGTGGATTTAAAGTCTAAGAATCAAATGAAACTCTTTGAGTATGTAAACATATGCATATATGTATTATTTTATCTTTGCTCTTATTAATTATCTCCAGCGATCTTCCTAGTAGACAGGCTCTGTTCACATACGCGGCTGCACCATTAATTGCCTACTGCCAGGGTTCTATCCTTCACCTTACTGAGAGATGTCAGAATGTCAGCTCTCGTTATTCGATACTTCCTCTTGCCGACTAGTCCTTCAATATTTTCAGGTCTCTGTGCTCAGACCATATTGTCATACGGACCTATACTCAAAAAATAAATTAACCCTTAAAGTGGCTAGTTGTAGATATAGCTATTTAAACATTGATTCATCAGGATGTCACGCTGTTAAAAATTGTGTTAAATTATTAATATTTTAATTTTAATATGCTTCTAGTTGATTAACATTTGATCGACACATCTGATTCATTGCCTATAGTAGTGCGGTATGAAAACTACAAGACTCTCCGAAAAAATATGTTATCACAATTGTATTAAAATTGATCTAAAATGTATAGAACATAGTGAACGACATAGTCCCAATTAATTTTCATAGTTTATGCATTAACTGAAACTTTTTCGGTATAGGAGGAATCATTAACAATAATGAGAGTAGATATTAAGTATTTGAAAGCGGAATGAACAAGAACACAAAAGAAGATTATTTCAAATGTTTATGATAAATGTGATAGTTCCATGCATGACCTAAGTTCAAAATGTATAGACTCGAATTAATTATATAATAATTCTGGCCAAAAGCTGTTTGAGTATAGTATTGTACATTTAGGTACATAAAAAATTATAATATTATATGTGGGATTCACAATGCTTTCAAATGAAGTGGTCTATTTGAACATGAGAACTAATATGAAGAAATACAATTATGACGTTTTAGAGCCAGTGAATGCTTTTTTCTACGCATACAAACCTAGAATATTTGAAACATTCAAATGTTAAATACGTCCAATGTTAATAAATTCAATATGACACGACACCAAAAATATCAATTAAATGAAAATAACAAACTTGAGAATGCAAAGTTATATCTAAACTATATAGTTTATTCATGTACACAATATGTATATTAATCCATATATAGATACTAAAAGGATGACATTTCATAAATATATAATGTGCAGGACCGTAGGCAGGGCGTGCACCGGGGTGCACGTGCAACCCCAATGCACTAGAATGAATCTAGATAAAACGAGATATTTTTTGGAGGGCGCCCCTCTCAAGACTGGTATATAGGCGCCTAATTTACTATGAAGCGCCAATTGACTATAGAGTGCACCATATTTGAAAATTCTTGGCTATGGTCCTGATGTGATATACCTACATGTATAGTATGTACCTATAGGGTTTAAATGATAATAATTATGATTTTATGTTGCTTTCATATTAGCATTATTTACAATTTTAATAGAAACATTATAAAAGAACAATTATATTCGTGAAATCCTGGAAGAGCTTTAGGAACACTTTTGTCTGCATAATTCCATAGATTTAAAAAATGTTTTATTATATATGCCTCTACGTATAATGGTAGCTACTGAAGCTGATTTAAATAAATTATGTCTTCTAAAAGTTACAATATCGTGAATTTAAATGAAAAAAAGTTATAACATATACATGGAAAATTTTAAACGATTACGTTAGCATGGGATTCATAAATGGAAGGACATATTTAATACGTATAGAAATAGATGTCTATATGATTAGTTATCATAATTTGTCGTTATAAAATCACTAGTATATAAATAAATTTATTGATTTATATAGCGCATCACTTAACCATACAGATAACCAAAATATATACACGCAAAAAGTGTAATATTATCCTATCTAATAATTCTTCTGCAAATTGAAAATTATTACTTAAGTTAATATATGCTTATTAAGTTAATCGATACGTTAGTAGACTGTAGTTGTGTTGTCATGATCGAAAGCAACGTATAGAGCATCGATATTCACTTTCAATGGTTTTACTGGTCGTCACTTTGAATCACAAATCAATGGGTTAATGTGTGTTACAATCTCAGCACAGAATTAGCGTCCAATAGGAGATAGGTCAGACCAGTGATTAGTAGACCAACTGTGATTGGCTGATAGATCATCCAATGAGAGGTGAGTATAGAGGATGGCGCCTGATTGCAGTAATTTGTGTCACAGAAACAGTAGAATGCCGTGTAAGCCACTGGATTGTCCTCAGTTCCTGGACTTCGAAGATAACGGCATCCGTTTGTGTCGTTAATCCAGTTAAGAGTGCCGGTACGATAACAGGTGCGCAAAATTGCTGATGGGTAGACTGGCAAAGGTTTGAAGAGGATATGTTTCTAATAATACTTGGAAAGTGCGATGAATTTTACTTTAAATCATTAAATGTGTCAAGAATGACATAATCTATGCTATTATTAAAATTTGTATCTATATTATAGTTAGATATTGTATACCTACCGTAAAAATTAAATGTCGAGCCATAAGGTTCATTAAACAAAATTTTGTTTACCTTTAACTTCCATTAAATAACTTTACAGTATATATAAAGTTTATTGCCATATTTGTCAACTTTACTTGAATGTTTACTATATTTGAAATAATTTATTTGTCACTAAAATTCTTTTTATTTAAAAACATAAAATAATTATAATAAAATATAGGTACACGATTAAATATACTTCGTAAAAATAGGCATAATTAAATTATCATGTGATATAAATTATTGAATAGGTAGGTAATAGATATAATATATCGATGGTCCAGGGGCGTAGCTTCCATTAGTCATTGTAGGCACATGCCTATGTTCAAATTATATTAAAAAAAAGAAGATTTTTAACCTTTTTGTAATTTGAATAAAAAACGCTTGATGCTATAGAGTAATAAATATAGTAGGTATATTGTGCCTTATGTCTTTTAAATTTTTGTACGTAGATATAATATAATATAATATATTATCTATATATGTATGTTGGAATATCTATGATGTATGTTGGAATGCCGCAGCCAATCACCTTATCCCGACTGCATATTGCTATCTTGCGGAAAAATGAAGCAAAGAACGAAACTTGGCACATTATGTGAAACACGCTGGTCAAGTCAGAC
The DNA here is from genome assembly GCA_036023295.1 of Invenusta paracnida. Lineage (NCBI taxonomy): Eukaryota > Metazoa > Platyhelminthes > Proseriata > Coelogynoporidae > Invenusta > Invenusta paracnida. Next base: position 8,788 of record JAYRBW010020307.1, read on the forward strand.
AGATGCTCTTACGACGTTCAAGAATGCATTCTCAGTTGTTGAAACTGTATTGGATTCATTGCAGGACTATGGTGATGACAAGGCTGGTCAATATCAGTCTTCAGTTCTGCATTTCGAATTTATCACCAACCAGCCTTATTGTTGCAGAACAAGTCCAGAATACTGTTCCTTTGACAAACTTACTTCAAAAAGAAGACTGATTTGCTCAACTCAATTGAAGAGACGAAGGTTGTCGTAAGTATTTCTTTGAAAGAGGAAGGATGAAAGTATGTGGGATAGATTGTTTAACCAAGCGGTTAATATTGCCCATATATTTGATATATTAACTTCAAAACCGAGATAGTACTGGGAAGTAACAAAATCCTGTAAACCCCGTAGTAGAGTCCGTCTCTGACCTTTGGAGAATAATTTTGTTTAATGTCTTTATCGATCATATGGCTCAAGAAATGAAATCTCTAATTCTCTGCAATAAACCACGTTTTATTACTCAATATTTATTGCTACAGCATTTAAAATCAGTAAAATGTTGTTATCCAGATTTACAATGAGTTTGAGCATGACCTATAGAACATTCATTGGAGTATTTCAAAAGCAAAGTTTCACGGTGGAGCGCAATGTGGGACATAGCCGATATTATACCCGAAAGGATTCATGATGCACTTTCAAAAACAAACTAACACCTGTATCCGTCAATATTCACTATCTTTTTCAATTCTACTAACCTGTGAAAGAAGTTTTAGCACAATGAAAAGGGTTAAGAATTACGCCAAAAGCACCATGGGTTCTGAGAGAAGGTCATCTTTAGCTGTTCTGCATGTTCACACAGACATGGTTATTGACGTTGACAGTGTTCTTTACACATTTGCATCCAGTAAGCAGAGAAAAATAGATTTTTTAGTTCTGTTTTGAATGTACCAATTCTACTTATCTTTTTTTAGTGTATACTGACAGCTTCAATTTATATACTTGGTTATTTATTATTGCGCACAAAACTTAACGTTTTTCATTCTTCCAAATATCAAGTATAATATACATAAATCTGTATAATTTATGTATTGAATTATTATTTGGTCAATTTCAATTGTATGTTATTTATAGTGTATGTAATAAAAAATGTATAATTTCAAATTATGGTACCATATATTCAGTTTTTAAAATTTAATAGTATACGATTAATTTATCTAAAATAAATGTTGAAGCGTTTTATTCTTACAATTTATTCAACGCGGTTTGCCTTCTAACAGACTAGTATCAATTGTGTGATTTTCACATATTAAATATGACAGATATTGTTAAAGAGAACAATTTATTATAACCTTGCATTAATTTTTTAAAATTCTATAGCTAAATCGTAACTTCTAAATCAAAATTGTATCCTAAAAATTGTTTGTGCCAACACAACCTTTTAAGTTACGCTTAAACACCCTGGATGCAAAATAGTGTGTAGTAATTCTTGTTTTATTAAGACTTACTATTATTTAAAATATCATTTGATGCAATAATTATTCCTTCTAAGTCGGGCAAAAATTTGATTTGCAATAATTACAATGATGTAAAATTAAACAAAACCAACCTCAATAAGCGATTAAATAAAAACAAAAATATTTAAACTACAATTTTAAGGGATTTCGGCGGTTTTGATATAAATATTTCTACTTGATAGGTATATAGGTATAATTAATTATTTTTAATATTTTTTTATAGTAATATAGATACAAGTATAACCAATAAAATCATAAATGCTTAATATTGGTAATTGTATTGAATGCATAAAATACTTTGTAATGGAAAAAATATCAATTAGGTAATCGTTTTATTTTTACTATATACTATCTTACCGAGTATTTTTGAATTTCCATAAAATATTACATATATATTAACATATATATAACATAAATGTTTTACATATTTATACTATCTTACCGAGCATTTTGAATTTCCATAAAATATTTGGAAAATTTAAACTAATTTAAATTTTTTTCTTAATCATAGTATATCATATTAAGAAAACATACCTTTCTCTATATATTTGTAAATCTGAGTAATAATTTTATATTCTTATATACAGATTTTCAATATAATACTAAACATGTTAAGCAATTTAAATATATTATGCTGAGGAATATAAATAAGTAGGCACAAATATTTTAATCAGAATAAGTTTGAACTATTAAATAAAGAGAGAAAAACCAAATTGCTGGCTAAATTACTTTCTGACTGAGGCTGGATTTGTTTGACACAGACGAACTCATCACCGAGACATTTGACAACACCGACCATGTACCGGTAGAAGTACTCCCCGCAGAAGGTGTGTTTTGTGGACATGCAGTCGTAACAGTAGAGAGCTTTCACTGTAGGCGGCACAGCCAATAAAAATGCAGATATAGAGAGGGCCGGGTACAATTAGAAGAATGTCATTTTAATGAAAACTATAAAATTATTTTAACAATGATAAAATTAAACGAATTCAAATAAATAAGACTGACTCATTTAAAATTCACATTGTCGATAAACATAATTTATGGATTATGAAACACTTAGCACGACAACATTACTTACGTTAGTGAAAATATAATTATCTTACAAATAATTATCTTCACTCATTGAAAGAATTAATTATTCAAATATCACAATGAAATTTACAACATTATTATTTCTTATACATATAAAACTAACCACAATTACCCACTTTATACAATTACATATATCTTAAAGATTGTTTGTCAATTCAGAGGGTTTGCAAATTGTCTGGAAGGATAGAAAATATATTTTGATACTAAATTTTTATCGAAATAAATTCAATTGAGCCAAACTAGATTGTTATATATTTTAATATAAAAAACTTTAAACTAGCGGTATTTCTTAATTTCATAAAAACTTTAAAAAATATTTTTACTAACTTTAGATGGATAAGAAATTATATATTTTTAGACTTTATATATATAGATTGGCGCAGAAATAATCGCGTTTTTAGCCCCTCATTTTTTTCATTTTATTCACTGATGAAGGCATTTTAAGTCGAAATATATCTGAACTTTGTTTTTAATTATTGGTCTTTATTTTTGTATTTTCTTCAATTTGTTATTCCATGCGTGTGGTTTTTATTTTTTGGGTATTACACTGAAATAAACATATCTATGGATTAAAAAAACGCGTTTTTTATGCGCCAATCTATATATATATGTTTTAAATGAGTATATTAAAGATTATGTCTTTGCATATTTATTCAATATTTATACAAAAAAATGTTTTCATGTTATAAAATAGAATGTATTTTCAAGTTTTATATTTGAAAATACCGTCAGTAAGCATATTTTATCTGTCTATTCAATCCGTATGTATAGACAGTATGTATAAATTTTGAATAAATATTTAAATATGTATATGTGATCTATATAATATATTTAAATTAACTATTGAGAATAATTAAAAAAGATTATTACTTCTTATCCATCAGAACAAATTTAGAAAATACTAGCAGACTAAATTAATAAGTAAATAAGGATAACAGAAAACGTAACAAATTATTTATTATAGTATACACTTTGAGTTATAAACATGTGATATATATTCTATGATTTTAAAATATTTTAAACATTTAATTTTTTTTTTAAATTTCATATCCGTTCAGATGGTTGGTAAATATTATTGGAAGTTTTAAATAAACTAAAAAAACGTCTTATTTGTTTAAACTTTTCGTTATATTTAAATTAGGCAACATTTGTCTTGGTTCATAAATGCTTTATTTCACTAAAAATATTGTATCAAAAACTATTTCCAATCGTCCAAATGTTGCTAGACGGTTTGAAAACCGTCGATAACATATTAGTAGTAGGGAAGGTGTGTTTCCAGAACAAGGGGGGGGGGGGGGGGGGGGGGGGGGGGGGGGGGGGGGGGGGGGGGGGGGGGGGGGGGGGGGGGGGGGGGGGGG
>JAYRBW010020318.1:0-12718 GCA_036023295.1 Invenusta paracnida
GTTACCTTAAATCGGGGAGGGAATTTTTATAAAGCATTTTTAAAATTAAATTTGAAATCTACATGGTCGAATTACCTTGTCTATAAAGTTTGATAGATGTATGCATTCAAATGCGCTAAGTGAACTCTCTTGGTATTATTGCTCTATGATTACTATATCTTGGATCAGGTATATGTATTGTGTAGCCTCTCTGCCTACACTGGAGGGCTCTCTACATCCACGAAAAAATTTCGCTCAAGCTCATCTTTATTACATTAAACTTTTAAAGTACACAAATTGCCACAGATTGGCATATATAACGATGCGTTCTCTTTTCAATAGTATAGTATGTATCTTTAATATTGTAGACACTTACATACATTTGGAGTAATACCTACAGGCGTATTGAAACATAATATAAGCCTTTAAGAAAGTTTCACATACATAATATGCCGTATGGTCAAGGAGTGAGACTATATGACTTTATTTTTTTATACTATGCCAATGATTACTATATGTATAGTTACCATATAAGAATCCTTAACTACGCATATAATTAGATTTATAAGTGAAGTTGGAAAAACAAATGTTTGAAGGGTTTCGCTATACAATGAATCCTGCGTTGTACAAAGCATATTCAAAAGCTTCATTATTATATAAAGCTGTGACCAATTCTAATTTTATAGATCCGTTTGTGATTTATTTTCAATCATTCGTTTTGTTTATTTATAACCTATAAGTGATGAAGTGTAGGTATAGACTTTATTTGTTTAGAACCAACTTTTATTTTAAAGGTTTTCAAAATAAAATGGAAACATTATATAATGTTGAGGATTTAAATGGTCTATGCACTAACATATGAAAAGGAAAAATAAAATATATCGTATTTTTTATAAATATCGAAAATAACACCTAAATTAGGTGTTTTAAGTGAAGCAACAATTTTTAATACAGAAACCTAACATTTATGGTAAAAAAATATTTAGCCGATGCGGTTTATTTTCATAGTTACTTCATGCAAATCATAAATTTGTCAGTATTTCTCTAGCTCGAATACTAATTTGACTCAACTATTATTATCTTGGGTAAATCAATCTGTACTAGTCGCCCTCAAAACCTCAGTTTTAAAATTTCCGCTAATCGATTATTGATTATCAGATAATTATACCAATACAGTGCTACCACCCGTTAGTTAATGCACTTCCCTGATCTAATTTTGTATTCCATTTTAATAGAAGTTATGTCTAATTATGTGAGCCTTAATTTCGCCCTTACCAAGTCAGCATAAGAGAGTGGATTATCGAAGTTCGGTTTCTTCGCGCAGTCCTTGATGACGTTGCTGTAGATAGGGACTCCGCCAACCTCAATCATGACTTGCGGATGGTCGATGGAAAACAGGGCAATCCGGTTGAGCTCCCGAACGCCCCAAAGAAGAGCCTCCATGCGATAGACGGCCAACCGCGGTCGGATGGAGTGTGGCAGACGGATCAGGGAAGTGTCGCGGTCCTTTGCCCCAACGGCGCATTGGTCAATCATTAGTTTGTCCACCTCATCAGACTCGATCTTAAGGTAGTCTAATTGGGGCACCAAGGTCGGCTTAAAGCGCCAGGTCGTTGGGCAGAGCTGGAGAGGAGAGGAGAGGAGAGGAGAGGAGAGGACAGCAAAATAGAACAAAATATTTTGGATAAAGATGACCGGTTTCGCCTTTAGGCTGCGTCAGGGCAATTTTATTAAGACATATATCAGCAACATTTAATTCATATATTTAGTTACACTCAACGATTGCATAATGTAATGTTCAGAAATAGTGAGTACCTATCAGTACATACTTAAAGTAAGTAGGTAACAAGAAGAAGAATACATTATTATAAATACTACATAGTATAGACATTTATTTATTACATAATAGTCTATTAAGGTTTTTGCCACTAGTATAAGCTGAAAATAGATCCATATATTATTGACATAATGCTTCATAAAAGAAATTAACTAAAATTATATTTATTATGGCTAATTAAAAGTGATATTCCAGGTTTAATAAGTTTAATACTGTTCCAACCATTAGGACGAATGTACCCAATAAATATATACCTTCACCATCCGCTATTAATATCTTAACCTGCCACTAATCTCATTGTCATTTATGTACCTTAAGAAAACCTCAATAAACATTGCACAATCCTTCAGCTTTGTATGCTGATCAGCGAAGCATGCTATAAATCTATAACTGCGCATTTTGTTTGGCGTTTAAAATTGAGTCTCTGGTTTTTCCAATATCTATATTTAAACAATGTTCATATTTAGTATTTTTAGATAAACGAAAGACGTATACTGGAAATTAATAAACGAGAAAAGAATCTAATAATTTAATTCACAGTCTGTTCTAAATAATAGTATTTATATTTACGGAACCAATTTTTTATGTAATAATTTGCAGATATTTTCAAAAAATAATATAAATTGGTTTAGAATTGATTTTCCAAAGCTTGAATATTTGAAACAGATCGATTTTCTAACTTGGCAAAACTACTTTTCTTCAATTTCATTATGCATTAATATAGTTTTTAACGGGAAATATATTATATAAATCAATATAATAATTATATATCGATTTTCAGGATTTATATAATTTACATGATTAATTTAGATGTACATATTTAGTAATTGATTTAATTCATTCATACATTAATTGTATATTTTTGTGTGAAAGGGAAGATTTATTAGGTTTGTTATCACTTCTGATGTCATAATTAATCAATGTAGCCAACTTGAATCGATAAATACATTACATTTAAACGAATAATGTAAATTATATTTATGTAAATAATTTCCTTTAAAAATGAAGCTAACAATATTAATGATATATATAAATTCAATTTTATTTTCGCGTTTAATTGAAACACGGGCAAACAAAGGTGTGTCGGGATTCAGATACGTGACCTACTTAATTTCTATGGTTAGGCTGAACGATTCCAACTTTTGGAATGAACGATTCCTAAAGAGCGACATTGGAGTTGTTAAAGATTCTAAGATTTTGGAAAAAGCTCAACAAATATGCAACAGTAGTAAATAGATTTAAAGTAAACTAAAATAATATAGACTAATAATATGTTAAACTAGGGATGAATTGGACTAAAGTAAACCTTATTAGGGCTCGAGTAACACACATTTTGATATAAAGCAATTCAGAAACAAATAAAATAAACTGAAACATTAAACAGGTCAACTCAGCTTCAAATTTACAAAAACAAAAACAAAAAAGATTAAACAGTATTTGTCTGACTTGACTCTCAATGCAGCATTGTTTCTGTTTGAATATAAAGATATTGTTGCTAGTAACTTCAGTACATTAAAACAAGTCATTTATAGTATTTTTAGACGTTATCATTAATGCAGGAATTGGAGAAAGCTCGTTATAGCACGGAGGAGGGGAGGCTAGTGAACTACAGCTCACCGAGACATAGAAGCGGAGAAAAGCACAGTTTGGACATAGATCGAAAGTTGGCCTATTGTGTTGCGCTGGGGCGATCCTTACAATCTTTACGATCCATACGATTCTTACAATTTTTAAATAATATAATTGCGTTTTATCTTTATTTTATTTTTTAATGAGTCTCGCCTTATCCTGCGTTTGATCGTTTCACTATTTTAACTAATGCACATAAAATATTACCCAAACTATAGCATACATATGTGACAGTACTTCTAACTAGGTATCTATTTGACCCACATTTGTATGCAACTTTTCTAGCTTTTAGCTCTTTTAGCTTGGAAAAGACCTATCAAAACTCGTTTACAATATCAAACAATGGCTGCATAGATAAACTGAGCGATATAAAAAGCTTCAATCTAAAGTTGAGCTTGAGCATTTGATACGTAGGAGCTATAAAGATTTACCCACGGAGATTTAGCTCTCGACTTTGACCTTAATCTTATTATTTTAATAAAAAGAAGTACATTAAAACAAAATACTAACGTTAAATGTGGTATATTATATATATTAAACAATATATATATTCAAGTATGTTTTAAAGATCGTTCTTTGTCTAATTAGTCAACTTTGAAATAGTTTATAATAATAATCGAATTAATTGAAATAGTTTGATTTATACGTCTTTTATATTTATGATGCCTTTATATAACAGTACTACAATAATTCTTTATATACAGCAACAGTATGTTTTTATATTTTGGCTCATAAAAACGTAACCGATCATATATTATAATATTGTATAAATACATGTAACTGACATTAATAAATATAGGCTATACAAAAAAAACTGTTGTTTGTATAAAAAATCAATTCAATCAATCCAATTTATAACCTATGGAAATTTTCATCGAATGATTATATGAAACATTGAAGAAGTAGGACGCTTATAATAAAGGAAAATCCCTCAGTAACAATCCAGCAAATAGCTGGTAATTTAGAAATTTTTCATTGTATTGTGGAAGAACAATACAAAATGGGTCCCTCAAACACTGTCAATATTAACAACAAAGCAGTCGAATCTGTACCTACGTTGTCAAGAAGTTACTGGAAGTGCTGCCACCACAACCATGCAGCACAGCAAATTTAGTAAGCGTAAAGAAGATGGACAACAACTTTAGACAGCAAAAAGATCCAACACGGAGAAAAATATTTCTTGTTGCAGTGGCAATAATATCGCAAACGCAGGAATCCATTATTACGAAATATTGCAGCCCAAATGAATCACTAAATAGCGACCCTATTCAGCGGACGCCAACTTATGTGATAGACATGTTTCTGCACGCTTAGAAGCACTATGCGTCCAAACGTTGATGATATTGCCAGATTTCTTGATGAACAATTGCCCAGATTTACTCAGTAAGTGCAGGAACCAGGCATTAACAGCTATGATGGAACATATGGAGAAGATATAATAGAAAATTATGGCTCATAAGAACTGTGATTCAGAACCCTATTTTGTGAACATGTTACTTATTATTTATTGTTGTTTAAAATGCTTTATAATAGAATTTGCAATAAACAGCTATTTTTTTCTTCCGAAATAGCCTACACAACTCTATAGCACTGTAATATTGTGCTATGAATACCCGAATATTAAAGCTATATAATTATATCGATTTAAAAAAATAAATAATTATATCGATAAAATTTGAAGAACTTTATTTTGAGAAATGTCCCTTTTCAAATGTGTTTCTGTTGGTACTCAGTAAACACCAATATTGTTCAAGACAAGAACTGTCATCAGTAGCTTTGGCTAAGGTGCCACTACACCGTAGGCCTGAATTAAGACCAAAGACGTTTAAATATACCTAGACTAGACACGCGCCGAAATATCTGTAATTTCGGTTTCGAATCAACTTTTTGTTTGGTAGGCAAAAGACATAAATTTACAATCTTTTATAGAATAAACGGTCGATTTTCAAACGGGAAAATGTACCTGATATAAAATGCTGATATGAAAAGTAAAACTATAGACATGTGCGTCAGAATGTCATCTAAAACATATGTAATTTATAGGAGTATAACTTAAATAATAAAAAAGTTTGTCGATGACCGCGATTTAAAAAAAAAGATGCATAGTTTTGCCTTATAGTTTATGTACGCATCTTTTTGCCTACCAAATTTCCATAGTTATAGTCGATTTTGATTGGCTGAGATGTCAACCGAAGAATTACATTTATTTTGTCTCTATTTCTATTATCATGTCTAGTCTAGGTAGTATATTTAAACGTCTTTGGTTAGAATCGAGAGAGAGAGAGAGAGAGAGAGCAGACAAACTTACCGACTGTTGACAAAGCACAAAGTTGGCCATCCCAGAACGAAACTGGCGCAAATCCTTGGCGAGCTGTTCGGATAGGCTGTTGATAACGGTCGATACCAAGGCACCAGCCTCCAATTGGTTAAGCAGGCGAGTAACAAGCACGTCCTCCACGCTGATTGGTTGTTGAGAGGTTGGCTGTGCCGGTGTCGGAGAATGAAGAGGAGGCATCCCTGGCGTTGGCGGCGTTGTCGTCTTGAACTGCTGCTTTGAGGGTTGTTCACTGGTTGCCATGGCGGCAGCACCGCCACGTGACATGGGACGCAAAAGGTGACGTTTTATATCGGGCGATGTAGTGCAGGGGAGTTGGTGAGTCACGAGCAACGAAGGCGGAGGAACCAGGTGGCGCTGTATAGCCGAGGATGTCGTGTGCTGAATCTGACGCCGTTGATTGGCCGAGGAGTCTGCGCCGAGGCCTGTTGATGCCTTCTGATTGGTCGAGACCATCGCCGTTGTTGCAGCTGCAAGCTGTTGATTGGCCTCGGCAGCCGCCACTATTAAATCGATCGGCGATGACACCGGCGAGGAGGAAGACTGGTTGCCGAGGCCGCTAGTGTTGGTTGATAAGGGCATTGAGAAGACGTCTATTGACGGGCTACTACAGCTCCCGCCGCTACTGTTTTTCCGCCGGCCTGTTGTATCTTTACCGTTGGTGGTGTTGCCAAGGGAACGGAGGAAATCGATTTCCTGAGCGCAGTGGTATTTGACGGCGTTGGGCTGGCGTCCAATTCGACTACCTGAAAATTGGGGTGTCAAACATAATATGTCGAGAAGCAAATAAACAACAAATCAACAAAGAAATTAAAGAGCAAAATGTTACCAAAAAGGGATTTTAGAAAGCTTTTCACTGCTTTAAATAGTTAGAATATTTAAAAAATTAACTGTAACTAAATACAATTTATAACCTATAATCAAGAGTGAAATTAGCTTATACCTTATTATACAAATATTTAGCGCTAAAATGTTCCAGATAAAGGACGACTAAAACAAATTAGCAGTTTTGTATACACATAGCATTAATTGATAGCCATTACCGCAGCTTAATTAAAGGACAATGGAACAAGCCCACCAAAAAACTACATTTAAAATAAGTACAAACCATTGTTACCAGTTTTCTCCCAAATTAACACGGAATGAGCATTACATTCACTTTCCTTCTGGTTTGGTGTATGCATCCTGACACACATAAAGAGGATACGATAACAAATCAGTCTACATAAAGTTAGCTCATCACTCTGAAGAACTGACAGCAGCCATTATTCTTCCTCATTTGCCCAGTCAACACGTAATTGCGAATGCAGAGGCAATACGATGAATACACCAATCAACACGGCAATACAGTGTGAAGAAATGCGCTCCAAATTAATTGACTGACATAAGAAATTAAGTGGCCGACAGGTGCTAATTGTGACACGTTCCTCCTTTGTTTTGCCCAATTGAATACCTACTATAACAAAATGACACTAACCAACGGCGGTTGCATTTGAGTTATCAGAGCCTTCGAAAGCCTGCTGTATAGAGACTTCACTGAACCAAATAACAATTAGACTCCCTAAATGACACTGTGTAATCACACAACACCCCCCCCCCTCTTCCTATCGAGGTAAGACCATCCTAAGTGACTCTTTAGAAATGGTGTCGCAAAGGTCCACGTTTAATTAGCCCCTTTGTTATAAGGAAGATTTCAGAGAACAACAAGAAACGCCCCGATATCTCGAGACGTTTCCAAAGTTTCAAGGTCAACGGTCGCTTAGTTCCCAAAATACATCCTTTCCCGGAATCAGAGAGATAATGGAAGACAAGAGGACCAAAGGGAAGAAGAAGTGGGCAGTCGGTCCTTCAACACCAGGAATGTCAAGGGTTCCTGCCACTCAAGTCAATACAGCCTACTTACCCAGTGGCAGAGTAGAAGGCCAACAGTTACTGTTTCGCAAACTTCTTTCAATAAAACAAAACAAAACAAAAACTTTTCGTCGCTTTTTCGATAATAACGAGAAGATATTTAGATACTGTATATTTATATATAAACTCAATGTCATTTTAAGAAATATAATAACCGCGATATTAAAACCCAAACCAAAACAAAACAGAATGATAAATTCTGGCAACTATTTCTATTTCCATCTTGACTTGTATAACTATAATTAATTCACAATACTGTATTTTGTATGATGGAATGAAGAATAATATGCAAAGCAAAAAATACTGGATAACCCGCGGCTTATATTTATTATATCAGTAATGAAAGAAGAATTCTACAGAAATTCCTGCTTTCATAGTATATGCACATCAACAACAACAATTGGCCTTCTCTTTTAATTATGCCAACGTCTTAGCTAGTGCAAGTGTTCATGATATTACTCCACTGTAAATACCCACTATACCGATTATACTACATACAATGCACAGACTATTCAAATATTTCAAGGACTATATTGCTTCTATATCCACACGCACAAACGGAAGTTGTCGAGGGGCTCTGCACATCTGCTTCCAAGACTAATTGCCTATCACTAGAGAGCAATTTGATAGTAACGAAGCTGCTCATGACACTATAGCGGCCCCGGAAGTGGCGGCATAATTATGTATTTAGGGAATTGGTAAATGGCACATGCTAACGCTCAAGTGACACACACGCACACCTGCGATTGGAGTGGCTCTTTAATGCCGGCGTGTGAACGGTCTAGCGTATCTCCGGGGGAAGCATATACTTGTAAGGCCCCCAACCTCCTGGGTGTTCCATGGCGAGGCGAGCAACCGAGTTTTTTGTTGTTTTAAAAAGCTTAGAATTCATTCTAAAGGCAATGACATTAATTATATATGTTGTATTTAGTTTATCTACTAAATCAAGAGTATAATGCAGTACAATTTAAAATTTCGAAAATTATAAATTAACAAAATGAATAAGTATATCAGTGCAATTATCGAGTATCTGAACTAAAATGGGAAATTTTAAAACAAATCTATTTTTTATTATGTGTTAGTATTATACAAGAAATGTTATTATTATTACAATTGTTAATCTTCAATAAAAAATAAATAAAGATAGACTTAAAGATAAACACTTATTAAATAAAGATAGACTAGCGCCCTTGAGTTAGAATAAAGAATAGGGCCCTCTACAAAATGAATTTCATTATGGCCCTTTTATACAAATAAGGAAAGACTAGCGCCCTTGAGTTTGAATAAAGAATAATATTCAATTTTTTTTATTAATTCAAACAAAATTAGTTAATTTGACAACATTTAGAGTATACATTGCAAAATTGAAGTTTATAGATCAACACATATATTTCATTTATAATGTTGTACATCGACAATGTATATTGAAATTTATAGTATATACATATATTGTATATTATTAGTATATAAATTTATATAATAATAATAATATATTAGTAGGTAACGGCCACCCGCCATAAGTATATAATATTACGACAGTTTTAAAGTATAATAACAACAACAAAATTATTTCCACGGAGGACAATTCTCATGCCTGTTATTGTATAGTTCCTGATTGGCGGTAAATATCGAATTACACAACTACTGAGGTCTGTAGGAGCTTATGCCATGATTGCAATTGGAACTTTGACTGGCGGACCCTTTAGAGGAGAATCAACGGGTGACTCATGGAAGAACTTAGGGCCTAGCTAACTATTAGTCCAAGAATATACAACTTATTTGCTACAGCAGTCAAATTGCATAATATAATAGCAACATTTTATATACAAAAACTTATTGCATCTGTAGTTTACTATTTGCATTTAGATATTATTAATTGTTAGTCTTTATTGTTGCATTATTATTGTACATTTAGATTACAATTACATTATCCTGCATTACTTATTTTGAAAGCTCACTAAAGCAGCAATAATCGAGCTTAAAATCACACAATATATTACAAAAAAACTTCCTTTTCAGACATTTATTATTAATAACAAAGAAGTAAAAAACACGATATTATATTAAATGTTCCTGTTTTTAAAAGCCCTTTTATGTCAATAAAAAATACGTTTAAATGTTACATGTTATAACTAAATACAGTGTTATTAATATCTTGATATCAGAAAACAAAGCTAATGACATTGCAAAATATAATAAAATAAAATAATGCAAAAAAACACACATTTTAATGAAATATTCAAGTAAAAAAATCGAAGAACCGGAACACATTTATTTTTAATAACAATAGTTAGTCTATACCGACATAATTATTCGTATATATATGCACAAACAGAAAATAGTATTATTATTATTCTCTGCGCATGGATTGAAAAACACAACGAGATTTATTTTTTTCAAGACTGTAAAGCTATATATTCAAAGAGTCAATTCTTAAATTACAAAAGACAATTTAATTGAGTTATCATATAGGTATAACTAGATCATAAAAGTAAATATTTATTGCGTAGATGAATCAAACTGTGTTTTCAATATGGCAGCAGTGTAAAGGCCTTAGATGCACACTCAACGCGGCGCGTCAACGATCAATATTAACCATGGCTCACTGACTCAGTATACTGTCCTCCTTCTTTCCTGTTTATATGTAGATTTTCTGCAGAGAGTGTATCGATTTTTGCTGAACTGCGACGCGTTTGGTGTAGATTGCATATTCTAGTGCATCGAGGCATTGAGAGTTTACACTCAAAATCTTAGAAATTTCGGGGACGCCTTCGCACTTTGGGCGGTTTAAAAATTTGTTTAACAAAATTGGTTTGGTTGTAGAAGTTCCTCTTCTCCACCTGATTTGATTGGTCAATAATTTACCTCTTCTCTAAACCGTGGTAGTTTCAATGAAAACTGAAATTGTTTGAACCAAACGAAACCTATTTTGAAAAGAGGACTACTAATAAGAGAAGACGACTTGATGACAAGCGAAAGAAGAATAGCACTAATTAATAGCACTAATTATAATACTAAAAATGAATCTCACGGAGTTAGAATTTTGTAATGGGATTTTAAATGCTAAAATGGACAAACAAATATTTTGTAAAAGCACGAGAATCCGGGTCGTTTAAAGACTTTTTCGGTACAAGACCGAAATAAGGGACAGTTTGAAGGTATGTGCAAATAATGACTGCTCAAGCGAACTCAAATATAATAAAATCCAATTATGAAATAGCCAACTACACTTAACTATACGATTTACGCGGCCTTCACGCGAACTATGTTGATGACTGAAATGTAAGCTTTCCTCTCACCTGCCAACTCTCACTGAGCCAGCGCCCAAACATGTCACTCCCAGCGCTGAGGACCAGGCGATGCAGATGGAATACACAGGCCCCATTGTTCACACGCAGGAGAACATCCGCGAGCTCCGGGTTGTTGAACTGCCCGGCAATCAGGGGTCGACTCGAGCAGACAAACGTGCGCCGGAGTTGAACGTAGGGATTCATCAGTCGGGCTCGTTTGAGGTCGTTTCGGTGGATTTCGGAGCTCTGCATTCTGCTGGTAGGTAGACTGTCAGTCAGAGAGCGGCTGTTGACAATGGAGCAATTTACATCAAGTGTAATTATTAGAAAATTGAAATATAAACAAATCAATTTCCTAGTAATTATATGTTATATGACTTTTTTTTACCTTCAGGAATATAGTTATTAAATATATAAAACATCACAGACTTAGATATTTAGCTGGAACAGGTAGAATATACTATTGAGCAGCTTTGTAACTTTCAGATCAAAAATAATTATCTATTAAACATACATGTCCTGAGGCTGAAGTTGTCCAAACCACGATGACAAATTTTTAAAATAAACAGTTTAATGATGCATAATTAGGTGTCACAGAAATCGATCCAATTAAACATTATTTAGTAAGAAGCGTGTATAAGTTCAATTCTGATTGGCTAAATGCATTTGATGTTTGAACTAAATTGGAAAGGAATATTAATGTTGTGCACATTTTCAATTTGAGCATTCTTAAGATTGCACAGTGCATTAGATGGAGCCATCAAACACATGCCAATCGAAAGATTGCACAGTGCATGAGATGGAGCCATCAAACACATGCCAATCGCAAGATTGCCCAGTGCATTAGATGGAGCCATCAAACACATGCCAATCGCAAGATTGCACAGTGCATTAGATGGAGCCATCAAACACATGCCAATCGCAAGATTGCACAGTGCATTAGATGGAGCCATCAAACATATGCCAATCGCTAGATTGCACAGTGCATTAGATGGATCCATCAAACATATGCCAATCGCAAGATTGCACAGTGCATTAGATGGATCCATCAAACACATGCCAATCGCAAGATTGCACAGTGCATTAGATGGAGCCATCAAACATATGCCAATCGCAAGATTGCACAGTGCATTTGATGGATTATATTTTTTACTGCATGCATGATAGATTCTTCACAGAATGTTAAATTAAGTATATTTTGCAAGTAAAATAACTTACATACCTAAAAATGGTTTATTAACATTGTTTATCAAGTGTGAAAAGCATTTTCTTGCTCATTTGACTGACAATTTTAAAATCAATATATGTCAAAATTATTGAGACAATTGATACTATATCTATCAAATGCTTAAACTATTGCCTGATGTATTTCACAGATATAATATTAATCGAAATTATTTTTTTATATATATATATTGAATAAAAAGCATCATACAATATAAAATTATAATTATTAAGGATCGTTGTTTTAACTATATCAATGAAATGCATAAATCATTTTTTTGCACAATTGAGTGATAATGTTATTTAATAAATAAATGCTATATAGGAAACATTCATGCTATATCCATCAAATGCACACATTATTGCTTTGAACATTTGGCCAATATAACATTTAAAACCATTTAACAATGGTATTGCAATCTCAAAAAGTTCACCTGCCCAAAGGCTATATAAAATTTGACTTGAAATAACGTTGAGTTTTGTAAGAACAAAGAGGGGGGGGGGGGGAATTGA
>JAYRBW010020329.1:1981-12717 GCA_036023295.1 Invenusta paracnida
TAGAAATGAGAGTTCCCTAGATAGAAGTGACACGGCTATGATGATTCATGGACATTCAAGGTGCGAGCGTCGATCACCATAGAAATGAGAGTTCCCTAGATAGAAGTGACACGGCTATGATGATTCGTGGACATTCAAGGTGCGAGCATCGATCCCCATAGAAATGAGAGTTCCCTAGATAGAGTGACACGGCTATGATGATTCATGGACATTCAAGGTGCGAGCATCGATCCCCACTAGACAAAGAAATTTCAAAGCTATTTATAGGCTAAAGATTGGATGAATCATTTCCCTACAGATTCATTCGAAAGCTCAAAATTTACATTTTCAAACATGTAAAGGAAAACCTATAGCTGTTATCCAATTTAAACTGGCTTCTGTAGTTGTTTCCTTATGGAGTTACATGATTACTCCGACTACAATGGTTACTCCGACTACAAAGTTGAAAATAATTTTGGCTTGCTGTTTCACTTCTATGCCTAATATATATGTATATATACGACAACATTTAAATTATATATACATAGGTCCATGTTTTATTCTTCTAAAGTAATAATCAATGACAAAATGTTCATGTTTACTTGTAAAAAACATGCATCACCATTATTCATAATTAGTAAAAAAAATAGCGATTCCAAAACAGTTGTATTTGTAGACCATTATGTTGGCAGATACTCTTTAAAAGTAGTGAATGAAACGTCTAAGATTGTTATTATATACAATTACATAATATTTTGGAAGTATATATGTATGTATGTAGATATACCTACTCAATTTCTTACATTTCATAATTATAGTAACAGGTATGTACTTCTTTACTTTTTGCACATACTTTTTTACACATATTGTAAATATCAGCTAATTTGAATTCTTCTAATTATACATTTATAAATATCATACTATACTATATATTTCATTTACAACAATTTTCCATTTATTGTAATCGTACAAAAGATACGCTCTTGGTTTCTATTGAGGAAATGGATAGGAATATTATTAGTAATTAAACATAACATTACATCATTTTGTTTAGTACAGGTAGGATATGATATAGATGGTAGATGTTAATAAGTACTGTTTTGTTAGTTACGTATTTAATGTAATTTAATGTATAATTGTGTTTAGTTCAGCAATGTTTCATTAAAGTAAGTTTTAAATAAAACTTTTAGTATATTAGAGATAGGTAGTTTATTAAAAGTATTGAAAATGGGATACCTAATAACAAAGAAGATAATTTGAATTAAAAATATCTTAATTACATACTAAGTAAATCAATTTTTTCCGATTTTTATAACATATAGTAATAACCTGTAACCTAAGTCGTAACTTAATTATATTTTTAGTAAATGCACGTATTTGCTGGAGATATTATGGTAGCGCTATATTATATTACCATATTAAACTACGTTTTTTTCATATTTGTAAAAAAATGTTATCATAATAATAATTGATTAAAAAAGTGCATAAATATTCAACTCCTTGACCCATTAATGCAAATATTTTATTTTATTTGTCTAAATCCAATATCTATAATGAATGATCTAACAGAATGAACCGCATTCTAAATAGTAATACACATGCACTAATACTTATACTTATGTTACCCACAATGTACTGAATCAGACTGTCAATAAGATACCTAGGCAATGTGTTCAATATATATACTGATTAATTCGGTAGATTGTCTAGTTAAATCGGCAGTTATTAAGCTGCCTGAATTAACCTACCAAGCATTAATATTGTATATGTATACGCTGCCTGTTTGATCTCAACTTCTTTCAACAATTGATCAATGCAAGAATGGTCATTAATGAAGTCAGTTCACTGATTGAAGTTCACTATAGCCAGTATTATAAACTACAAACATGAGAAGTCAGCTATTATTGATGTACATGATTCCCAATTTAACTGCGTAGAAATGAGCGACGGACTGCGAGAAAAAATTATGAAAAGCTAGGAGTGATCAACATAACAATGGGACAAATGCAATGTTGATGCAAAAGGAAAAATATGACGTCATCCTGAACTGCAGAGTCCACGGGGGTCACGAAACACTTTTAGCGCTAAAAGTGTTTAAAATCAGTGTTAGTCAAAATTTTGAGCGTCACGAAACAACTTTAGTGATTAAAGACTTTACACTAATTATTTGTCAGAGTCACAAAACACTTTTAGTCTAAAAAACTATTAACTTTTAGTGAATTTACAAAAGGTTCTAGATCGTACTTTAGTGAGTTGGTTAGTGTAAAGTTAATCTTAAACACTAGATTGCAACAAGATTTCTTAGAAATATTGATTAATATTTAGTGGTGTGTATAGAAAATATTTCATTATTTGCTATGTGGCAAATGCAATTTGACGTGGATATAGAGCTAGGTGCTCGAACATATAGACCTAGATATGATCCATTGAATGACTTAAGAGATGCAGACTTTTTTGCACGATAAAGATTTCCGAAACATGTTGTGGAGGAATTATGTGATAACTTGCGTCCTCAGCTTCAGCACCTAACTCTACGTTCACAAAGTTTGTCTGTAGAGAAACAAGTTTGTACAGCGCTGCGTTATTATAGGCACGGTGGTTTTTCACGTGTAGTTGGGGACATTGATGGAATTAATTCTAGATTAGCAAGTAGATGCATCCACGCCGTATCCCAAGCTTTGTGTGATAAAAGAGCGCAGTATATTCAGTGACACGCTCCAGATATATTCGTGAAACTAAAACGATGTTTTACAATTATGCTACTTTTCCAAAAGTTGTTGGAGCAGTAGATGGGTGTCATATTCCAGTATAATCCCCATCTTTACCTCTCGTCGAAGCATCATTTGTGAACAGAAAGGGGTGGAACTCTATCAATTGCCATATAGCTTGTGATTTTAAATTTTAAATATTTGATTTTAGTGCAGCCAAGTAGCACACATGAATCCTTTAAAAATGGGTGGTTATTGGGTGATTCAGCATATCCTCTATTAAAATAGCTGATTACACTCATTGGACAATCTGATCGGTCCTAGTCAACGTTCTAAAACTGCTCACAAAAAAGCAACATCTTGTGTTGTACGCTGTAATGATGTATTGAAGTCTCGTTTTCTTTGTCTTACTGAAACAATGAATTTCGCACCTCGTAAATGTTCTAAAATTATCATGGCATGTGTTATTCTTCACTATATAGCTATAACAAGAAACATTATTCTTGCAAATAGTGAGCTAATTCATGAAAATGACATAATACCACATTGACATTTTCAACAAAACCAAAATAGTTTTAATCTTCGTCAAATGTTAGTTGACAACGTATTTACATGAATAAATATTAATAAATATTATTACTATAAATATTTTTCATACTGCTTTTTATTGTTGATATTCTTTTTATTATATGTAAGTCTGTTTATTTTGAGACTCATTTTTTCAACTACTGTATTCAGTTTTGTAGTGTTTATAAACAATATGTGATTATAAAATGTTATTAAAAATAATAAACTACATCATTGTACAAGGAAACTTTTTAATATTATCAGGATATCATGTTTTGGCCTTCATGTTAAAAATATATTATAAATATAGAATATTCCAATCATAATATATTTGATATAATAAAAAAGGTTACATATACTTGCAATACAAACAAAATGACAATAATACACAATGAAAGTGTATGAATGGTTGAAAAATGTACGAATAGCTGAAAAATGTATACAAGATAATTATTATAATAAAAAGGGGTCTTCAATGGCATGACAGAAGGATGACTTCGAGGATCAATAGAGTCGGATGAAAAACTATTAACAACTGTTGAGTTGACGGATTACTCGTAATGTGCTGTTTTAGCATTGCAATACCTTATACGAGCTTCAGCTTCTCGTTCCATTATACTCAACTTCTTCTCCTCTATTTCTACCATTCTGTTATAATAATCTTCCTGAAGCATTCACTATCTTTCCAGATTCCACCGTGGTCTCTTTAAATGCGAAGGTACAGAAACAATAGGAGCTACAACAGAGGTTGTCAGCAGATTTTGTCTCGAGGTCAATTTCATTCGATTCAGAATCGAACCGTGTTTCTTTGTGGGCTGCACCAGGAATTCCTGAAGTAAATATAGAATATTAAAACCAATAAAATGTAATCAAATATTCATAATGCTTTCATTTCAAAGTAAACATATTAAATACGCATTTATTATAGATAAAAGGAATAGTTATACGAAGTAGTATGGAGTTGTGTGCTTTTGGATCACCTCTGCCCCCCCGTCCCCTCCCGACTTAATTGACTCATTTGACGAAAATAGCGACAATAGTAAAGTAGTATTGAAAATTTTGAGGAAGCTGATAAATATAATACCAATGAAGAAACATTTAAACAAGTTATATTGCAATTTATACCCGACCCTAATGTTACTGGTGGACATATTAGTCAACATGAAATTTCACGTTTAGTGGAAGCGATTATTATCAAAATGGGCTGGTTCTATGAAACACAATGGCTATGGACTAGTTCAACATTTATTATCACACTAGACGATAAGATTGTTATGACTGATACAAGTACAAATCTAAGTGAACAATTTTCTAACCTACTTAGAAATAATGCATATCTTATTATTGAGAAGGAAATAAGAAGACTGACATAATACATGGACATATAATTGAATGCGATAAGAAGAGAAAAATATTATACAATAAATTTTAGTGTGTCACACACCCCATAGTTTTCTTCCAAGCCATCATCATCGTGGGATGATGTTCACTGCATCCTTATATGCACCAGTGAGAAAGCTTTTATGGCCTGGATATATCTGTCTAAACAGGCATTCAATTTGACTGGCGTCTCTCGGTGATTTGAATAGCACCATATACTGACTATTTAGCGAGCGTGTTTGGTTCTCCCTACCCTCGCTGTATACATTTTTAGTAATGAATATTACCTTGCAGGGCCTATGTGTAATAGTCGAGTAAAAAAGTTACTGACTACCTAGTTTTCCGCCTCCATCATTAAGTCATCTAATACAATAATATCGTGAGGTTTACCACATCAAATGAACTGGGCAGCCCCGTTTCATAGACCTACAGCCTTGTATGTCATCAAATTTTATGGTCGGCTCATACTGACTCCCACTAAATCAATGTACCGAGCGGGGTTGGATATCAAAAAGCACATCTCTATGAAGAACCAGTTTCTCCACAAATGTTGTCTTACCAGCCTGACTGGAACCTACTACTAACATAGCGGAACGGTGTTTTAGTTGAGTATCATACATAGTAGGTATAATGGTTTTATCATATATGGCTATGTTTATGCAGTTGAACCAATCAAAGATCGAGAAAATGTTACTAAGTTTTGATTGGTTGATACGCGTAAAATAGACTATAAAAGTGTAAGATAAAATCAGTTTGCTCATTTTCTAATTTATCTTGCTACTGTCCGGTTGATTTTTGTCAACATGGTACGATCTCGAATATCAAAGTCATACAGCCTCTGCTCAGATTGCAACACATTTTTTACGGTGCTTGCAGTCTGCATTTCAAGTCACATCGCGGGCAGAGGTTCCACTGTTGTCTGAAGCAGTGGTGTAGGAGCATGGATGATATTTCGGCAGTCTATCCTACCGAGTCGATAATGAAACGATACCATAGACTCTGCACTGGCGAGAAGGTTTCTAATCATAGAACCCTTGCAGAGGCCAGTATAAGGCAGGCGATCGTAGTCGGGCAGCGGGGGTGGCCACTTCTACCCCCTCTCATTTTGTCCCGCGGATGGACACTATGCGCAGGAGAGCGCGGTGGCTATCCTCTCAAGCCAACAAATGTCTCCTGTACCATGGTATATTGAGTCAATCCCACTTCACATGGCCTGCAACCTTCCTCCTCCTGCTCATTAGAACCTACTGTCTCCTGCATGCCCGATCTTGTGCGCTTGGGATGAGGGCTTTTAGACCTCTCCCCGGCTGGACATACGCCCACACTCTTACCTGTTTCTTGATATGCATCAAAATACTCCTGAGGAACTATGTATTCGTACATGTATTCTACAGGATAACTTTTCACAGCGCATATATGTTGTACCAAAGTCATCCACTGCACTGGCCTATAAAACAAAAGTAGATTATGTCCCACTCTTCATAGTATATAAACATGATATGAATGGACATTTTCTCCGTAAACTTGTCAAAGCGGATGATAGTATCAAAAAGAGTCGGAAATTAATTAAGCAAGCAATTCGTCAGTTTAAAAATATTGTTGCGCTATTGTACAATATTCTGAAAGATATTAAGAGCGTAGACGGGAATGCAAAGAGTAGCCAAAAGAGTAGACTGGATAGCCAAAACTCCTGAGCACGTTATCAGACACAAAAACAAACTACGAAGGTTTGTGAATTCCTGTTGTAGTCCAAAGCTTCATAAAAGAAATCGGGTTCACATCAAGCCAGATGGAGTTCACCGCATTAGAAAAACACTTAGAGGTATATACCTTGTATTTCCTCTCCTCCTCCCTTTACTCGCTTTAGCAAGGAAGGCTGCACTCGCAAGGGCCGTATCAGGTGGTGATGGATTTGGAGTGAAAAAGCTGTTACAGTAATATGGCGCCTACCGTTGATGCCTATCATCGTATGATAATAATAAGTGAGGCGGATTTTAATCGTTCAATGAGGGGGAGGGCTACGGAAGATAGTGACCAACCTATTGATCAAATGCAAAAGCTTTTTCCTATACTCTGCATGAGGAAAGAAAACGAATGAACAAAGAGTCAAAGTCTCCTGTCTCCGCTCCCCCTCCTCCACAACCACCCCTATCTCTATTAATAATCCAGCGGAATATTGACAAGTTCCCTGCAGTTCAGATACGCACTCGAGCTACACGTATTCTCAAAAAACTAGGGGCAAATGAAGTCCTTCAAAGTCACGTAGAACTTTGAAAGAAAAGTCATACTGGGTGACCGTCCACTTGATAATACCTTCATCATTGATTTAATACACTTGCAGCCCTTGCTAATAAGAGCAGAACACTCTCACCATCTGACTGGCGCCAATTGAAGGAAGTTTTGAACAAATATGCAATCAAAATATCTACAAGCATGCCTCCGACAGCGCGAAAATTAGTCCATGATGAGCAGGATACGGTTGATAATCGGCGGCCATGGTCGAAAGATTTAATCGTATATTGAAGTCGAAAATTAGGCGTGCTTTTACTAAACAAGGGATATACAAGTGGCTGGTACTGCTTCCTAAACTTTTGACCTCCTATAATTATAACAGTCATCAAGGCGTTCTTGAAACAGCAGGCTTATCAATATGGAAACAGATGATTCCTATTAATAATGACAAATATATAGCCGATCATAAAGACTTTTTTCTATGGTATCCTGATAGTTACGGAGATTTAGCATTTCAAGGAGAAATGACTCACTCAGATCCATTTCATTAAATCCCTATTCCTATTCGGATTTGGAGGTGTAGCCCACCCGGTAAATATAAATTTGAAGGGAAAGGAGGGCGAATTTTTTCAAATAGTGATAGGGAGGAATCTATTACATGCGACTTCAGTGTTCCGGAAGGAATGTTATCACTTAAATATCCGCCTTTTATGACACTGTTCAAAAACACTGTTCATAGACACTTTTCACGACACTGCCTTCGTCGCAAGAATAAGCGGATAGAAAAGAACCGATGGGAAATCCGAATGCACTATATCTAATTTTAGATAAAACTCGGCAGCGCATCTACCATTTAAGTTTGGACTTACCTTTCAAATGAAAAAAATAGCACCGTTGACAATTCGTGATAGATACTACCAATCACTCGAACTGCAAGTGGAGGATATCAATAATCTGTCGGCTCTTAGGAATACGGTCAATCAGTATATTGTCATCACATGTACTTGACCAATCAAATGAATGTTTGAATCCAGTGTTTTTATTGGTAACAGTATTCTTGCCAAATAAGAATAGTGTAACTATTGGAAACACTGGATCCAAACATTCATTTGATTGGTCAATTACATGTGATGACGATATACTGATTGACAGTCATCATTGAAGAGTAAGCATCGATTTGAATTTATTGCACCAAGTAATAGGGTGACATTTTATATGTCTGAGGATAAAAGTTCTGTTAAGATGGATACTGCAGTTCTCAATGTACTCGGTTTTACTAGTGCTATTCTTGAGGAGAACAAAGTCGCCGAGTATAATCCAAATCTTTGAAGGGGAATCTATAGTCTCTATGTATACTGTGACCTATTTCTGGAAACATATGTTGGCACTAGGCTTGTACCCCTTCTACGTACGGTTAGTTTTAACAGCGCAGGAGTCTTTGGACAGTCAATTATCAGTCTATATGATAATCCACTCTATGTTTCCCTCAACAAGCACACAATTAATAGTATTGAAGTAATGCGACATCTTTGACCATCGCATCCACACGTTTCAGAGCCGGTTTCTTTGGTGCGACAGAGACCTTCGTCTTCTTCTTGTGTGCAGTAAAAGACATCGTTGAAAGTGCTGCGCCCCCCTGTCGGCTCATCAGTCATTAGGCAAACATTGAAGGGAATTGGTGATTCCATCGGCTCATATAGCGAATTTGAACAACACGTAGGTTTAGACTGGGTACGTGATCTGTATCCCATGTTGTCAGAAGTAGATTCCATTGCGCTACATGACGAATTGGTAGCGACCGGGGCTGGTCCATCTTTCCCCTTGATAGCGTTAGCACCGGACCTGTCAAAGGCGCGCACATTACTGGACATTTTGGTCCAGTATATGTCCGCCGTAGGCGCGAAGGTAGGTCGTAGTGTTGAATTGGCCAAGTAGAGGTCTTGCAGAGTCTTGAGTAGGGCATGGTCCTCCAGGTTGAGAAAGCTTACAAGCTTCATCTGTGCCTGAAACTCTATCCATGCAATGTTGGCTCGTAAATGGTCCCGTGGTGTGCTAGGATCTGACAAATAATTGATATTTGGAAACCCGATAACCTGACCATTAGGTTGCGGACCTTTGAGACTTGAGAATATGGGTGATTTGAAGAGCAATGTAGCGTCAGATTTCTCAGTAGTCAGGTTAATGAAATGCATGTTTCTATCATCCGTCATGGAAACGCGATAGGGTCCCATCCGGATTGAGTGCATGATAGATTGGTGTTGGAGCTCGATAATAAATTGATTAGTAGGCATTTTGACAGACAACCGGGTGAGCAGGAGCAGAAAGACGACCGTCAAACAGCGTGTTCAGCAAAGAATAATTGAGTCCAGACGCGCCCGCTCCTTTAATACTCTTCCTGATCAGCCGTTACCTGTACTTGTCCATGATTGGTCGAGAGGGGGTATGGTCCAAAAAGCACACACGCCATACTACTATACAAGTCTAATTAATTTACCAAAGTAAATATAAAAAACCGAAATAAGGTAAATATTTAATGTGTATACAATAGAATATATGAAAATTAAATTAAAAGTTAATGAATTTTATAAATTTAAAAACTTCCACTTTGATCAATTTTATGAAAACAACGCACAAAAATAAAACAATCTTACCTTTCCAAGACTCTTCAGGCATAATTTTTAGCACCATTATCTCTGTGTGATTTGATATATCTTCATCAGATTTATCGATATCGAGTCTCCTCCTAGTTTTATTTCGGCCTATGTTTCATTTTCTTTCAAAATCCGACATTTTTTTGTTAGGAGCTCCTTTATAATTCACCTATTTCTCTTCGACAGAGTCGAGTGTTCGTTGATTCCCACCAACAGCGTTAATTTGATCAACGATTTCACGATATATCTTTTTCTTTTTAATTTAGGTGATATCGTTCGAGTGTTTACCCGTCAATAGCTCATTTTGGTGAGTAAATAAAGACGCCAACACTTTTATTTCCTCTAAAGTATAATCTTTTTTTCGTATACGCTTTACAGCAGCCATTGTGTTTTTAAGAGAATAGAAGGGAATATTATATATATAGGGTGTCTCGTAAGTTCTCTGCACTTTTATTTATTGTATAAATATGTCAAAATCAAAATCAATATTGATGAAAATTAAATTGTATTTCATGTCTATGATAAATTAATATGTCTATGTATAAATTTCATTATCTCTTTTAATCATCTACATGGGAAATTTGAATTTCAAAAATATAGATTAATAGCTGTCAATCATCTATAGAATGATTTTTTATATCAAAGTTTAAAAGATGGCTGTGCGACATAAAGATACTTCACCGTATACTTTTCCTTATCAAATTCAAACAGCTGCATGGTTTTACGAATCTGATAGATCAGATAAGGCAATGCGTCATGCGACATGTAAAAGTCAAATTAAGAGCAAATTATGATGATGAGCCACCAAGAAGATGTCAGATTATAGCTTGGATGGAGAAACCTTTCACTACAGGAAGTTTGTTAGACTACACAAGAACGGGTAGACCTTCTTCTCGTGGGGATGTGGCAGACGAACTTGATGGATCTATGCAACTTAACTCCCTATTAAGCATTAGAAAACGATCGGAGGAATTAGGCATTGCTAGATCAACTTTGCCAAAAATTTATTAAAAAGGATCTGGGTTACAAGCCATGATTTAAATCTGTAAAATTTCAGTACTGATAATTTTTATTAAACGGGTCCCAAATCTTTCTTCCTGCGATAATGCTTTGTGGGGTTTATTGAAACCTCGAATCATCTACCAAAAATGTCAGAATATCGATAATCTAAAGGAAACAATCACCAATGAGTTTCAAAAGATCGACCATGAAACCCTTC
>JAYRBW010020340.1:0-34111 GCA_036023295.1 Invenusta paracnida
CGCGTACTTAATGTAAAATTAACATTTAATTTTGGCCTGCAAATGTATACCTTAAATATCATATTTACACCTTAAAAGTACCGGGAAAAATTTTGTACATATTTTGTGGGAACCCTGTTTATTGCCTTGCAGTGTGTTTTGGATTCATTATTCAACTAAATCATACATATTTCTCATGACCAGCGAATTCAAATTGTCACTCTACATAAGACAGGAGTTACCTATCATGCCCAAGTTACCTGTTTTGGAGTCTGAGTAGCCGCCATTTCAGATTTCATATAGAAGCATCATCAAACAGGTTCTGTAGAAGACATCCCACGTCCAAGAAGGCCTAAGAATACCACTGAGAGAGAAGATTGTCTCCTGATATGTCATTTTGTAAATCACCCCACCACCACCAGGCAAGGCCTTTCTCAGAACATGCAAGAAATGCACAATCTCATGGACCTCTGGACCTGCACAGAGTCCAAGGAACCCTAACAGCAAGAGGCTACATTGCAATCCTGGAGGACAAGATTGAGTCATTTTTTACCGCTCAGCCTATGATGATCTTCCAGCAAGACAGTGCAATGGCCCACAAAGCAAGAATCACCATGGCATGGCTCCAAGAGCATGGTATCCAGGTCTTGCCTTGGCCAGTTTGCAGTCCCTACTTGAACCCCATGGAGAACGTCTGGGCTCAACTGAAGAGCAAATTGAACAGGAGACAGGTTCATGGACTCAACCAACTCATGGAGGCTGCCTCTGACATCATGCACAACCTTCCTGAAGATTACATCACCAATCTGATTGAGTCAATGCCAAGACAATGCAGAAAGGTGATTGAGTCAAGAGGATATCCCATTGATTACTAACCACTCAACCCCTTTGAGAACGCGAAAATGGCCCTTTTCAGGGCCGCCACATCATGATAGATACATTAGAAAGTCAAAATTGACTAAAAACGCATAAAAATGACTTCATTTTTTTCAGAAAATCGAAAATTTTAGCTTGTTACAGTTTATAAAGGCCAGCCCTGTATTATATAACATCCCAATGCCAATGCTAATAACCCAACAAATATCAATAAAATTTATCCCTGCTATTGCTAAACTTTCTATATATTATAATTATATATTTCAATTGAAATATATTACTAATATTCAATTATGGTTCATTGATGTTTTCAGGCCTGTAGCCAGGGGAGATTTGGTGGGTTCAAACAAACTGTCATCCTGTCACTAAAGGGTATTTTCTAAAAAGCTTTTTAAATTAGTATTCAATTTTTTTAATTTATGGATTTTGCCAAAAAAAATATCAAAGAAGAATTCTTGCAGTTTTTTAAATTAGATAGAATTACTGGAAAAAATTTGCTTAATGAAATAATATAATTGTCTGAACTAAGACTAGATCTTGAAAAAATTCAGGGGCAAGGATATGACAGAGCCACAACAATTGCTCAATAGCTTAACACAATTTGATTTCTTTGTTATATTTTTAGTGGTGTATCATTACCTATCCCATTTGGAAGGTATTACTGTTAAATTGCAAAAATCTGCATTAGATGTGTGTGAAAAAACATAGTTTTGAAGCCATCTATAATCATGCTGTAGGATTGACTGACAAAGTTGGAGTTTCTCCAAGTATTCTCAGACAAACTAAATCTCAAACACATCAAAACAATGCTCCTTCTGAGAGCCTACTTCAATACTTCAAACATAACATCACCATTCCTTTTCTAGACCATATCATATCTTCAATCATCTGTACTTGCAACATGAAGATGAATGACATAGTCGAGTTATATAAATCTGATTAAAACCCTCACCAGAACTGATTGATATTGAGTATGTCAGGTGGAAAGTAAGATTCAACAACATGCTACCTGAATCCTGGCCAACAACTAGATAGCTTCAGCCATTAAGCAGTGTATTGCTCAAATTTTCTCCTAACATTTTCATACTACTTCAGATTGCCTGCACACTCCCCATTACTTTGCAAATGGAAGAGAAGTGCAAGTACTCTTAAGTGACTGAACACCTACATGCATGCATCAATGTCTCAAGATTGACTTCATCATTTGCTCTTATACATATGGCTTATGATAAAATAATAGATCTGAATGAAGTTGTGAACATGTATGCCAGACTTAATCCAAGGTGTATAGAATTGTTTTCATTGATAAAAGAAGAGATGTAGGTGCATCAACCACTATTAACTAGTGTAATAATTACATATTATTACATTTTATACATTAGTATATTTGTAATATTGTTTCTTATAATTATACCCGATCGATTTATTATAATAGTATTGTATACATTTATATGTATAGCCAATATAATATATGTATAACTAATAAACATTTAATAATAACAAACTGTGCATACAATATTTTTATTACCATACATATACACTAATTTTGTTTACTAAATTGTAAAAATAATATAGTTGAACTATTCATAAATCATTATCAATCTATTTACACAATTTATTAAATAAAACATTGTAAAATAAAATAATTTATGATAATATATTTATATCTTTATATTGAAAAGGTCACCTATAAACAAAAACGAACCACCCCCAAATAAAACCTGGCTATGGGCCTGGTTTTCATCTATACCTGATTTGTTTAATTATATAATTTTAATAAACTTCTTAATTTTAATTTTTTTTTTAAACTTAAGACTTAAAATTTGTATTTATTTTATTATATTTTATAAAGAAATTAATAAATATAATATTTCATACTATATGATTTTAGTTATACAATTTTTTTAAATAAAACAATTTTTTATGCACAAAAATGTATGATGCAGTGTAAATTAAATCAATAAGTACTAAAAAATCTGTCTATTATTAATATTACTCTGTGTGGGTGTGATGACTTAAATATTTTAGTCAAATTTCAATAGAATAATGCAATATTCTGTATAAAAATACATGTCAAGAAATCAGTCAGAACTTTTCAAAGATGAAAGATAGAATATATGGCATTCTTTTGTTATGGATGACCTGATTTCATTAAAATGATCAGATTATTGAATTTGGAACATTTAATGAAGTCAAAAATGAATCTAATATAGCTATATAAATAATAGACAGTAAATAAGCTACAGTCTTAATATAGACAGTATCTATATATAAATAAGTTATATGATACATAACTTTCAACTTTAATCATTTATATGATTATATATAAAATGTGAAATATTATATAAAATCTTCTACTTCTGTCTTCAATAATAATTTCCTTTCTGGGTTACTAATAATAGAATTAATAAGAGTTAAAGTCAATAGAATTTGCTTTAAATATTCTACTTTTGTCTTCAATGACCTCAATATATTAATTAACTTGCTAGCTCACTTATGCAGGGATGGGAATCTTCAGCAGATTTGGTACCCAATTTTATTATTTTGTAATTCGTTCAGATCTGCAATAAAACTTGGAAGGGTGGGGGGGTTTTAGACATGAGTTTCCTTAATGTGGAGTCAAAACAGGTATATTTAGTAACTCTTACAAAACTATTTGACATTTAAATTTCCAAAAAATGTATTTCAGGTTTTAATAATGAAATTGATTTTCATGATATTAATGCTATAATTCTGGACATTTAAACGAAAAATCTGCACCCCCAGCATTTTGCTACAAGAACTTACTCTTTTTAGTCTGATATTGGGCCCTGAACTAATAACAAAATGGAATTAATAATAGTTTCATTTTTGATTTTCATGATAAAATAAACTATGAAAACATACTTAATTCGAGGTCATTTGTTCCAAAAGGGGAGAAAATTTTAGGTCATGTATTCCAAAAAAGTGCTGAACATTTTTAGATTAATATATTGTTTAGTGGTGTAAAATCATTTTTTAAATATATATTACTATATTATAAAGCACTATGTGACTAATTGAGGGTTAGTAGAATGTTGTAGGTAACTAAGTTCATTAGTGATGATACAGTCCGATAAAATATCTAAATTTAGGCTTTTCTTGGAAATCTGAACTGTGATATAGATGTTATTTTTTCTGACATGTTATGCCTATAACTCACCTTGGCTTAGTTGTTTATACACTGAAAATTTCAATACATATATCATGGTGGGGCTAAACCAACTTAGTTCAAAATAATTGAACAGACATAAAGTAAGTTTTAATACATACAGTATTGAATTCTAAGATAAACGGCTGTTTTTTTAAATCGTGGTTTTAATTTTTGAAATATATAAAAAATCGATAATTTCCTCAAATCAATAAACAGAATAAATAGCGCTGAAATTAAAAAAAAATTGAACAAGCATAAAATCGGTTTTATTTGATCACTATAGTTATTAGAAGTTGATTCTAAAAGAAAAATTAATAATTGTTGGTTTAATTTCCGAGGTATTACAAACAGACATCAAAATTCTTTCAGACACCAAACGAGCTTTTGGTGAAATGAAATTGGTTCACGAAATAAAGAACTCATAATCTAACTAACTTAATTAATAATTCAAAGTTTTCCATAATAAAATAAAAATTAAGTAACAGTACAGAGGAAACAATAAAGCTATATAAAGTTGCTCCTACACAATACTATTATTATGTAGGATGAGGTAGGAATGTAGGTAATGAGTAATAATCACGCCGTATTTTTTCTTTGGTTCATACTATTAACGATAGGAATGAGAAATAATCACGCCATATTCTTTCAACCAATCAGATGAATTTGCAGTCGTCACTTGTAGTCAGATATTAAAATAATTCAATGTAATGCGACAAGTTTAGCAACAGATGTGACGGCCGAATTTTCTGCGGTCTGACTACAAAAAAGGCAACTTCACTTGTGACGTCAAAAAAGCAATCGATAAATTGCAGTTGACGGCAGCGACAACTGCAAACTACAAGACTATGAACCAGCCTTAATAATGTCTATTATATGAAAGATGTACAAATCGATATGATTCATCAATATTATGCTTAATATATCAATATTTTGATATTTTGATCATTAAGTTTTTGAGTAAGTATAGAGGAGGCTAATAAGATAGAAACTATAACTGCAGTCTATGTAAATTACTATATTGCGAATAACATACTGAACAATTTAAACCAAAATCATGATACATTTTCGATTAAAAATAAAAGGCTGTTATCATCGTCAGTTATTACATAATAACGATGATGAATTGTAATGAGTAGCCGTTATAAATGTCATTGTTTGAGTATAACCGGCCTTTTTTCAACATTAATTCACTCCCCTGATGAAGTTGAGACATTCTGCATACCGACATTTATCGGGTTCTTGCTATATTTTTGATTATAGTTTTTGTTTGTCGAAAATCAAGACTTGTTATCTTTAATGAATTCACCCGATTAAAACTCTTCACTTTTCAGTTTTTGATTGTAATAAAGTATGGTACTAAAATTAATCTAAAGCAACATTTCTATGTAAATTATATAATTTAAGAAAACTTTTCTTTGTTGATGTATACATTTTAACGGAATTTTCATTTCTGTATTTAGATAAAGCCACATATATTATTCAGTTAATTGACAGTGCAGAATATTGGTGCTAAGTGCATAATATTGTTATATAACTGAGTTTTTTCTTTCGCATATAAATAAACTTAATCCAAACAAGTATTTATTTAATATCTTTTCGAAGTCCAGTCAGTAATTATATCACTGATTATATATCTAACCACTTTCACTTCATTATTCTTGAATAACATTTTTCTACTTCTTAATTCTTAATTTTCTAATTATAAAGGTGATCTATTTTGTAATTTACGATGGCAATTTTCAATGATTTTAATGGACTTTCGAGTAATCGGTAACATGGAAATATCGATATCAACTAGTATTCTTTTTAACATTATTCTTTCCTGCTGCATAAAAATCGTTTATATTTTATAATCCGAAAGCTTATAATTATCATGCTTGTTTATTATTCAAAAGTATATAAAATTGTAAATATTCATCGATATAAACGTTTTTAAGGAAATTTTTTAATTTTAAAAAATATGATTGAGAAAACTTTCCTTTGTTATAAGTGCTCGTATAATTAGAATCTGCCTAGTGCACCTTATTTTCAATTGATAGTTTAAGACTTATTCAAAATTTGAAAAAACCCGTTATATTTCTGTTTATATGCGAAATAGTAACTTTAATACTTATTATTTACTTTATATTACTTACTTTATTTGTAAATGGAATAGATACATTCGAGTATTACTGACCAAACAGAGAATAATGTAATCTTCAAAGCTTGGTTTGCAGTATAAATTCGTAAGTTTATAACCACAGTAACCTTTTTGTATTTTTCCTGTGCTATATAAATGCGCACAATTGTTCACAAACTATAGATTACACATTCCACTGTGTACTCTGTAAATACTAATGTTCATATATACAAAGATACGTGACCTATTAAATAAAATAGGATTCTAATAAAACAAGAAAGCCGAAAATACGACAACATTTTTTAAATTATTACTCCAGCTTTTGGAGATCCACTCCCTTATAATTGATGGATTAAAATTTAAATCAGGGTTCGTACAACCCCTTTAAGAGTCCTTTAATGTGTCCATGACCCTTTGAAAATCCTTGACTTCATTACGTTATAATATTTAAAATTAGTGCTATATAATGGCAAAAATGAAGGTAAATATTACTTTTGTAAAACTGGAACAAGGCAATTTATAACAGCTCAAAAAGTTGAAGCGCAAATAAAAAGATGGGGCTTTGGTGAAATTTTTGTCTTTTTAGTCAACTATTGAAGGTTCAGAATGAATTGAGAAGTCCAGGTGCAATGCAGCCAAATGCCAGTTTTTAGAATTCCGCCACGATCGGGTGCCGAGTCTATTGAGAAGACATACACTTGAAGATGTTGTCATGGGAATAGATCGGTTAGGTTTATTTTATGTGTAAACAGGTTACTGCCATAGTGATCTCCTCGACTTCTAAAGTGTCGTTAGGAAAGCGCTTCTTCTCTCATAGGCAGACCACGGTTGAATGGAGTGTATCAGTCAATAAGTAAACTGCTTGTACAAACCTTTCAGAAAGGTCATTCATTGCAAAAAGCAGGATTATCGATCATGTAAAAGAGATTGATCCATTCCATTATATTTTAAGATATGAATATATTGTTGTTGATTTGGTGTTTATATATATCTTCTTCAAATATTATACTTTAATAGAAACATAAATTGGTAAAGCCTTGTACATTACTTGAAACATCTAAAATTCGGGTTATAAACATTAGTATGTATAGTTTAAACCCCATTACTTTACTTATTTTGTTCAATTAATTAATTTTAAGCCTTTAAACCAGAAAGTTTTATTTTTTATCCCGAGCGTTACCGCGTTTGACCTTTTTTTTATTTTACATATTGATTATGAATAAATATAAGACCACTTGAAAAGTCAAGACCCCTTGACTTTTTGTGAGCTTAGAACGTACGAAACGAAGAAATTACGAATATAATTTGCTGAATTTGCTGAAGAAATCTGATTCTGTTCGATTGATCGTTTTGGAGAAAGTACAATGCTTATAATATATACATACGTTGCTATTAACATTCTCGTTTATCTTGTAATATTTATAATTGAAATTTCTCACCACGCCGTTTGTAACTTAGTGTCATATTTAAAATAATAGTTTGATACTAGTCGAATAAATCAAAATAATGTGATATTATAAAATATGATGAAATTATACACTGAAACTTGCATTTTTGATTCTGTTTAAATTCGTTATTATATTAAATTTTAAGTATCAATTAATTGTGCTTGATTAAGCTGCTTAAAATGTTGTATTGTAAGTTTCTGGCAATATACTAATCGATTTGTAAAATTATTTTCCCTCTTAGTAACACTGAAACACTGTATTTACAAACCAAACAATGGGATAGTACGATATATACACACATGTCACTGAGCAAAGAATCGGGTGTTTTAGATCAACGCTTTATACAAAGTTGCGACTAGTTATATCTTCAAATGTTTGTATTTTGTATCAAGCTTATAACTCGGAAGGTGGTTGCATTTAAGTTTCTTCTCTCTTATTTCTCTATGTATTAGTACAATTTTTTTGTTCTGCATAGTTAAATTTATTTAGTACCCAAAGCGCTCATTTTACTTATATAGATGGTAATTATTTCTTATACAACTTTTGATATTGAAGCATAGTTAAGGATCAAGATGATAATAATATCTGCATTGTTAAACCACTGATTGAACTTATATATAACAATTGTGTAAGCTGTGTCATAAAAACAGACCTTTTTTAATAATGTTATTTATAAATATTTTGAAACCTGACTGACCTGATGGATTTTTGATGCCTTGTAATATGATTTATTATGAATAGAATACCAACATTCACAATAATTATGTCCACATAATAAAAATGTATTAAGTTATTCACCTCTTTCATCTAATTTTCATTCATCAATGTAGCATAGTGTCGTAGTATAATGATATCCTATTTTAGGGCAACCAGTGGGTCATGACTGGACTTTTCTCTGATCTTTTGGGTGCCTTTCATATAGTTGCGATGGGTTGCGGGCGACATATATTCCTCTGTAAGACGTGTTCATAATTTTTGTCACCATTTGAACTGAGAGTGCAGTTTAAAATCTACACGTCATGTTGGACGATGTACTTGTTATTGTACGTTGGAAATAATTAATGAGGGATTTCCCATTTCCCATTATAATGTTTGTTTTGGTCGACTATATTTTTGTAATAATATTTATCCGAACAATGGAAAATGCAAAATTTCTGAAAATTATGTTAGAAGTTTCACTATACTTTAATTTTTTGTTTTTAATAATCTTTAAATAATCACTTTATATGAATAAAAAATGTGTTTAGAATTACAAGGCAAAGCTTTAAACCTTTAATGTATTTATTTTTGTGGTATATTATAATAAATATGAGATAATTGCACAAATTATTAATTCACTTTAATCATTATTCATTTCCTTTTACATTTATAATATGTAATGCGGGAAAAATACAATTTTATGTAATGTTTAATTTAATTCCTTATTATAAATATATGGGCATTATTAAGAGTTTCATATTATATTATATTTAAAAATGATGACAAGTCTCTGAATGAATTACTCTTTGTATGGAATTAGTAATTTCATTAGTTGCAATATATATATAATTTCTAAGTTAGTACTAATTCCTTCAAATTAATTATTTTATTAAATACATTTGTATTGCAAATAGAAATTTTCGTTGTTGAAAAATTCAACATATATAGATATACTAATCAATTTAAAAGTGTGGTTCAATTCTTACAACTGAACTAAATGGTGTTCAGTAAATTTAAATGTTATATTTTATGGAAAACATCCCACACAACTTCTTATTCACTATCTTTCAATAATCAAATCTCAATTGATTTGAAGGTTAACTTAAACAACATTCTTGACACGAAAAACGTGCAGATTTTCTATTCATTTAGAATGATATAATATGTATTTGCATTCGAGTTAAGGTCATGCTAGAAATATTCTGAACGTTCAATTTTTTATCTATAGATAATTAGCCATATATATGTAAATTAAAATATTCGACATCGTTGCTAAGTTAACCCAATCCGTTTAACTGGTCTTTAATATAAGACTAAATAAATCCACTTGAAATCACTAATAATGATCTATAAAGTCATAAAAACGAATGTCGATTAAAGTGTTCGGCCCACTCTTTTTTTCTTATCGAGTGATCTGCAGTTACTAGTATTAATGAAGGCAATATCTATTAAAAACTTAATAGGGAAATTTGAGAATTTCAAAATTAGTTAATTTTACAGTTTTTTTTGCGAATATACGTAAATTATACATGTTTACATTTATTAGATATCGAAATGGAAAAGCTTATAAATTATGATAAAACTATTTGTGTGTATTTATTATAAGATTAGTAGCATTTAGTGATATTTATGCTGACATATAAAAGATCTATTAAAAGACATCTAGGGAAGAATATTTTTCTATTGACATCTGGAAACACGTTTAAATGTGATATGTTCAGCTATTTCATTTACGAGAGAAATTATTTACTCTTTTATCGTCATAAAATGAAATTGAATAAAAAATATTGCTATTTTAGTAAATTTATATATGTATATGGATTATGTATCTGGAACCATATTTTCTTAATTAGTATATGAAACATTAGTATGAGTAATTTATTTGTAAATTTTGCAGTTTTAAATTTTTTTTGATACAATATAAACGGCGGATTATTATATTGATAGGTTAAACAGTAGTAATTATTATGTTATTTAAAGTTAATTAAAACAAAAATTTAACGTTAATTTTATTTAATTTAAATTAATTTTTTTTTATTAATTGTATTAAAATTAGAGAGATACTAAATCTGGTTTTTGTTTGAGACCAGGCAATAACAATTTAAGTAGCTTGTTATAACAGCTAAAATACACAAATATTTTTATTAATTTTGGAACCAAAATTATAAATGAACGGAAATTGACAAGAAAATAAATTAAATGGAAAAAAGACAAAATAAATGGTAACTATATATTGCCGAAAAGCAAGGTAACAAAAGATATTCAACAGATAAACGGATTAAAAAGCTGCAAATCGGTGACGAGAGAAATGTATATATCATCATTGTTTATATTTTAATCAAATTTATTTTTGTTTCTTTATTTTAATTAGAAATAATACAAAAATTGATGTATATACTATTATTATAATTAGAAACTTTTGTAAATATTCTTTTATTCTACATGTTATATAATCGTAATTTTTGTTCTAGTATTATTTTAATTATTGGCAAAGAAAAAGCATATTATAATACATATGACTAGCAGAGGAACAATGCTCCGGAAATCTATATCGAAAACTGAATGGGGCCTATTTTGTTCCCTTTCTTCCGTTCTATTCAATATTCAGTGATGCCTCATCTATCAAGAGATGCGTAGATAAGTAGGGTAAACTGAAGAATTTCGGGTATTATACAGTAGTTTTTTTTTAAAACAAGGTGTACAGAGTAGTTATATTTGTAAAGAGAACCATTCTTTTATCATCGCAGGGCTTTGATCGAACTTATCCGGATGCCATGCTATAATTTGTTCTCTCTGACGCAATTATATATCTACGGCTTGTATGAGGAGTATGCGCCTAAATACCGCTCGTTAGAATTGAAGACGAAGGCAGACTTTAAGTACTTGGAATAATACTGAACATACCTTTCCGACTGCCATTCTTAATACTTTGGGTTGTTATCAGTGTTTTTTATTTCTCTAAACTAGTAATCGTTTCTAAATTTACCGAAATATTAACCGAAATGCAAGAATTATATTTATTTCAACAATAATGTACATTAAGAACTTCTTACTAAATTTTGTAATTATAAAAGATATCTATTATACATGAATTATTTTAATTCTAGAGATTGTCCACTTTTAATTAGATAAAAGTGCAAACTAATTATACCCGCCAATGGAGATTTATCTTGTCTAACAAAGTCTCACAAGTTTATCCCTAATCTGTCAAAATTTAACTGTTGTTCTTTTGGTAAATATTAATGCATTTTATTTTCAAGTTAAATGTTAAAAATCAGTGCAAATTTTACTCGCTAAAGAAATTCAACATTTCTAAATTGCTGATAGCATTTAAAAAAAATGCTCAAACTTTTTTCTTTTACAGTATATGTTATTTTGACTTATAATGTTATTAAATAAATCTTTATCATAAAGATATTCAAATTTATATAAAATAGAAATCGCATGTAAAGAAGTATTATTTAATTGGATTAATAATAATTTAATTTAATTAATGCATTTAAGAATTTGATACAATATTTTGAAGTTTAAGTTCTTTTTAATAAATTACGAACTTAAAATTACACATGCTTTTAGAACTACAATCTTTTCTTTTACATACAAAACTAATTAATTACATTACAACTCCACTGGTACATTTTTTATCAAATTGGCAAAGCAAATGTCACAATTTATCGCTTACTGCTTTAACATTGACTGTATGAGTTCTGTATAATAGTGTAATATTTCTCTTTAGTTATAAATATTTGAACAAAAATATGTATGAATATATAGCGATAGTTGAGAAAGTGAATGTATACTTACACTTAAAATAAAGAATTATATACGTGTTCAATACGCTTTATAGTCTCTTAAAGTGGGTCTTGTTATTTACTGACGTAAATTACGAGATTTATTTTTAAATTATAAACAAAATCTTCATATTTTTCATGTTTGTTCGTATTTTTGTCGTATATCAATGTTTGTTATACATGATCAAAAGACATATACCACTGGCATTTGTATTTCCTATTTGCTTATATAGTTAAAGGAGTAATATGTACAAGAATTTATATTTTTATAAATAGGAATATGTAATGTGACATCTGCATTTCATATAAATCTTTCGTGAATTATGTTAAAATGGAGTGAATTTTGCTGCATGCAGTTGACTTTCCTATCTGTTATTTAAGTAAGACTGTTGAACATTTAGCCATTTTAATAAATCAGGCCTGTATATGAAAGGTTTATTTGAATCAGTTGATCTTATATAGCTCGTATGACTACTAGGTATAGGAATTTATTTCATTAAATTTTATCAGATTGTATTTTTTGTGGTATGGACTTTAAAATGTTTAATGTACTTTGAAGGAAATACGTATTATACATATATTAAATCTGACAAATTAGGTTTGTTACAGTGTATCTATTAATAATACAGGAGTATAGTTACGTACTCATAGTTTTCTTTTTTTTAACTAAACATACTATTCTTCCTAGAATTTAATCATACTAATTAACGAAGATTTTAATAAATAAATTATATAATTTTACTTCTTTTTTACTGAAAAATAATTAGGAAATATTCGGCTACACATACCAAACATTTCTAGATGAGAAAATAGTCGCTTCACCATATTTTAATTTTGATATATATTTTCGACTTTTATTTTTAATTTAAGGCGTTGCAAGGCTACAAATCGATAAACAAGTAGTATTTAAATGTTATTTATTACATATGGCATTTTGAAAAATTCTATACGTGGAAATTTAATGTAGAATATAATATTAATTGAAACACTAATAACTTTCATATATACAAATATGTATAGAATATTTAGAGCTTTCAACGCGTATAGAACATATTTCCCGAATAAGAGGACGTAGAATAATAAATCTGATTAGTAAAAGGACGTAGAATAATAAATCTGATTAGTAAGAGGACGTAGAATAATAAATCTGGTTAGTAAGAGGTCGTAGAATAATAAATCTGGTTAGTAAGAGGACGTAGAATAATAAATCTGGTTAGTAAGAGGACGTAGAATAATAAATCTGGTTATTAAGAGGACGTAGAATAATACATATGTTTAACAAGAGGACGTAGAGTTATACATTTAGTTAAATATTGACTTCAAAATATAGGTACTATTTAGTCTTATTGGATATTTCATGCAGTAAACATACACTTGAATGTTAAAATACCATTAACATCAAACGGAGATATATTAGGTGATCCATGCGTGTTAATTTACACACGTACATACATATTATATAGCTTTCTGTCAATCAGAGTGGTATCAAGACATTGATTTAGTGAGATGTGCAATATCACCAATTCATTTCTTTAGAATTTTTTTTAATATATCAAGTACATTTTAGTACCCACTTACATGGGATTATTTAGGCTTAACTTTATATGATTTACATTTTCTAAACTATATTTGATCAACCGTTTTATTATTAAGATATTATACTATAATAGTTACTTATGCGTAAAATTATGTTGAAATCATTTTGAACTATTTACAAATATATAATGTTTTAGTTACTTATATATTTAAGTACAGTATAAATTATACAGTATCTTTAAAAGCATATTATTAGAAAATGGGAAATGTAATAAGCGATGGTTTTTACAATTTTTTTATAACTAAACTGATATTATAACT
Organism: Invenusta paracnida; assembly: GCA_036023295.1. NCBI lineage: Eukaryota > Metazoa > Platyhelminthes > Proseriata > Coelogynoporidae > Invenusta > Invenusta paracnida. The sequence goes on from JAYRBW010020340.1 coordinate 13,942, forward strand.
TCTAGGTTTTTATACCTTTTAAAATATGAGTTTAGGACTCTAGTATTTTTTGTCTTCTGTGAGCCGCGTTAGAAAACATTGTTTCTCTTAATTAAGATAAGAGATCTTTTGAATATAGTAACTAGACACTGTGCATTTACGATTGAAAACAAGTTATTTTAGAGGTAGAATCGCATTGTGCTTGAGTAGAATTGTTTTTTTATGAACTCCTTGGCTAATATACATTTTTAAATTAAATTTTAAATAATAGGAGCATATTTATGATGCTAACATACTGTGAACATTTTCTAAGTATAAATTTCACTTTTTATGCTTTCTACTATTTAATTAATTGTCTATTTACAAATTCAATTGATACAATGAATGGCATTGGCATTACATTTAATATGGCTACAATGTGATTAATGCTATCAATTAATAATATTTTTGAAACAGATTTAATAAAATAATAAAATAATAAAATAATAAATAGGTATATATTATATAATTGATAAATTTTTGACCCTTATTTTTTTCAATAGTGATAGATTATATGTTTGTTTATCAAACACATTAATCTGTGAAATTGGCATACAAATTGTTATTATATAATAATATGTTTAGGTGTACAACATTGTATAGAGCATTCAAGGATTTATCCAAAGGCCATTAACTAATCATTTATTGATTAAAACTCAATTTATTTAGGTATACTTTCTATATATAATTAACTTACACAAGCTGTATAGAACTATACCCTTTCATGATTGTTTGTTTGCTAATAAAAAACTATTGTTTAAATACGTTTCATTCAACGTATCTTACTATTCTAGCGTTTCTAAATATTATACTTAGCTTGTTTATAGCATTTAAAGTAAAATTAAGAATGTGTTTCTATAAGATATTAAATATAACAGTAAACATATAATTAAATTTACAAGTTTGTAAAATAAATTCCGGATCAATATGCAGTTACAGAATATAATTCCTTCATCAGTATTATTTCTGATTTTTTGTAACACAAGTTATATTTAAATGTAATGATGCTTGTATTAATGTTTATTGGAACAGTTTGAATAAGATAACTCTTCAATATTTATTTATTATTAATAACACTTTTTTAAATTTAAATTTACAACGCCTTATATTTTTTAGTGCATTCTATATATTTGATATGATGTAGAATTCGTCAAACAGTTGAGAGTATGTTTGTGGCAAATATATCAATTTTATAAATAGATTTGATTCCGGTGACTGAAATACAGTCAAGTAAATATTTGAAGTTGGAATGACTTCTTTCAAGGAGGCGGTTGGGGTGAAGGTTAGGTGTATATTCGACTCGTTCATTGACAACTTATACTCACACATAAAGAAGATGACTTGCTGTGAGTAGAAAGAAAGCTTTGAGCAAGATTTAAACTGACTGGGGACAAGTGAGCAAACTAAGGGATGTTTGGAAGAGGGGTTGTTAGAGACAGGGAATCCTCAGATGTAGAGTATTTCTGATTGACTTTCACCTTAATAATCTGACTAATTTAGTCGAAACCGTCAAACTGTCAGCGAATTAATTAATTAAGGCCTAGCATTGATTTCTCCCACCAGATTTTGCATCTCATCTCCACTTTATCGCCTCCTCCGAACCACACGACAGATTCATTCATATCATTATTATACGCCGACTTGAGCGTGCCTATAAACATCTTTTTATTGTTATAATTTCCTTCTCTTGTTGCAGGGCTAGACTGGAAGGAGGGTTGAGTTGCTCAAATTTGTCGTTGTAGACCAGAAGATTAAAAAAATTACAGATTGGGTAAAGGAAACTTGGTAGCTGTAGGCGTCAGCTGCTGTATTGAGGAGGAAGCGAGGTATTCCGATATTGACAGGTTTTGATTCTTATAAAGATGCGTCTTATAGGCCAAGGCTCAGTGCAGCTGTATTGAGGAGGAAGCGAGGTATTCCGATATTGTCAGGTTTTGATTCTTATAAAGATGCGTCTTATAAACCAAGGCTCAGTGCAGCTGTTTTGCAGAAGCATAATACTTTTCAATTGACCTTCAACATGTATGGTTACACTACATTGCTCCTTGTCATTTTGTTCAAAATGCTGCTACAGAAAGGAACGTACTGCAAATTGACTCTATTCCCAGCTGGTATAGAAGTAATGAACATCTTAAAGCTTCACCATACTTTTCTATAATTCGAAATTTTCATCCAGCTGTGTTACTGCCTTAGTAAATTTGGTTTTCGCTAATCAATGTTGGAGACTGACTATGTCTATGATCTTAAAGGTGTTAATTAACTTTTATTTTAATTTTATTTCATATAAGAAAAATACATAGTAGGCGCTATATATAATCTAAATTGTCATCGTGTTAGTTGTTATAAGACAATGTAATGCAATTATACGCTCCTGTATAAATGTAATATCAACATCACATCACCTCATTGATATTTAATTGTTCTAAATCTCATATTAAAAAAATATAATACAATATGTATCATCATAATATGGTGGTTGGTCTCTTTCGAGGAATGAATGAATACAATTGCCGCACAATAAAACACAATACTTATGTCATTTAAGCAATTATTTTAAATAACTTTGCAATTTAAAGGCTACCTACCTTTGTGGGTGTTTGTCTTCATGCGCTCATGCTAATAATGAACTATTGTATCTTGTTCTACGCAAGTATAAGTTGTCAAAGTATGAATTAATGAACTGCATATGTGCTAATTAAGGCTAGTTGTATGATGTATTACCCTACTGAGTTAGAATAAAATATCGCTTTGTAGCATGGCCCTTATTTTGGGTCTTTTCTATAATTTACACTACTGTTATTTATAAAATAGTACTCGATAGTCACCAAAGGTTTGACAGGATCTACCAGGCACCTAGCTATCAATAAATACAAAAAATACATTTATTGGCAAAATAATGCATTATTGTTATTAAAAAATGATATAATATAGTTAATGTTTATTACATGTCTGTTATGTGTTATACTATAGTATGTACGAGATTTGTATATTATCTAATAATTTAGGGAAATTATAAATTGTTAACGTAAATATACAATTAACTCTAAAACCTCTAAAAACTCTATTTTTATTTGGAATTTCATTGTATTTTTATCATTTTTATAATTTTCATAATTTAAGATGCTGGATATTTAAGCTCATAGTTACGAGCTTACGAAATATTTTTCTTTAAGTTCTCCATATATTTGTAGACTAAAACAGATTTTTGCATCTTGATATATGCCAAATACGTGAAAATTACATATCGAAAGCATGTCGTCTATTCTCGTACTTATTATATACATATGTTTTAAATTGATTAACGACAATAGATTATTTAATGGCGATGGGACTAAATCCTCGCATAATTGTATAATTAAAGTACACCGTGAATGATCTTTTGCTCTGTGTCTTCGCTTCGAAAACCTCGAGTACGTTCTATAGATCTGCATTTCTCTCTCCAGGTTTCTTCCCTGATCGCTAAAATTGTTAACGCTGTGTACAAGAGTTTCTGTACCCCTTCATCATCAATAACTTATCATCCCATTTTATGAAAAGAACAGTAGTCATATGTTCTTTTAACAGTTGGTAATCCATTTTTTGCTATACTCTATTAGTAACATTTTTATATGTTATAAAAAATGTGTTGTAAGAATATTTAAAAAATAAACCAAAGGTTTGCCTATGAAGGGTAATAATGAAGTATAACATTTAATTTTTAATCGACATACTTTCTTTGCGGGCACACCAACACACACAAAATATAATATGTATATAGATGCATTTAATGAAAAAAAAAGATATTTAGAGAAATGTTAAAATTGGGAACAAATTAAAAGGCTATAATACTAATCTTAGGCATATTTACCATATTCTATTAACAGCATTTATAGAATGTCGAAGTGTACTTTAAATTGATTATCTAGGTCTATTGTTTATATGCATATCGTATATTTTATAGTATAATAGGTATATCTCGAATACAAGTATGCACTTTAGTACCAAATGAAAGAGAAAATTCAAACGCACACATGTTTGGATTTTTAGATTTGTCTAAACTGCTGGACGCTAATTTATTTTAAATGTCGTTCACTTATGCAACTAAAAAGTCAAAATCGAAGGAGAGAATTTTGCTCATAATTAATGAATAAATTGTAACTTATTTCTGATATTATAACATTTAGTTTAACTAATGCTACTTATTTTTTGGCACGTAGTATATTGGAAACTATCCAAAGTTGGGTATATCTAAGCTTACTTTAGAATATTAAACAGCTTGCTTAGAGCTGTTGATTAGAAACATTAGCTATTTATTATGCAATCTTTTGTGTAAAGTGGCAGCAAATTAAATTGTTATGGAAAAATGGTGAATAAAGTGTTTTTAAGTAAAAGACTATTTACATTTTTGTATTCTTAATTATTAAAAACGATAATTTTGAATATATTTATAACGTTTGAAAAATTATGATTATTTTTATTTATTTTTATTTTTCAGTATTACTATTATTAAATGATTTTAAGCGTATATAAGTGACAGTAACCATTTAATTGAAGAAAGACATATGATTATAATATTAAAATGTAATTTATGTTCGTTGTATTCATGCATCCTTACATATTGGCACGTAAGCTCAAAAAAGCCTTATACTGTCTCTGAGAGATTGTACAATAATGATTTAGGGAATAATTTAATATTGTTTTGATTTGTTAGTGAATAATTTATTTATTTTTAAGTTTCAATTAATTTTGTTTGACATACCTAATTAAAGACATACGTTGCAACGTCATCTTTGCATTTTACGATTTTACGATTTTGCAAAGTTTATATTTTTGTTCAATATCAAAAATCACTGTGTTTTCCATATATTATGTGCTTTCGAGGTGTTTTGAAAGATTACTTGGACTCAATATCTCAATCTTTTTATGATGACAAATCTCATTGTCTATAATCACAAGAAAATTCGTTAAAACATTTTTAATTTAGTATAATATTTTAGTAAATATTGAAATATTTCTAATTATCGTCTATTCATCATTAATTCTATTTAAAAATATGTTGTGCTAATTTTTTATTTATGCTATTCACGCTGCAATACAGCTTAACTATTTTTTTGTGATTCAAAGTGCTTTTAATCAATCTATTTGTGGCTTTATTGCACGTTTAGAATATTTTGTTAAACTTTAACTTATTTTAACGAATGAAATTTTAGTTTAAAAACATTTGCGCTTAAACTTGTGTTTGTCTTGTTATTCACCTCGATCCTTGCGTCTGCAGAAAGCTCGCATGGCACGGATCCGAATGGCAAAGAACGCCAGTGGAGCCGCCTTCATTAGCAGCAAGAAGCGTTCGGAGGAGCGGCGCAAGTTGATGGACCTGGCGGAACAAAGACGAACTGCTGTGGAAAACGGTTGCTCAAAGAGGGGCTCTTTGGCGGCGAGTAGCGGCGGCAGTTTGGCTAGTCTGATGGCCGAGGCAGAGGCTTATAGAGAGAATGTCTTTGAGTTGCAGCACCATCATCTCTTGTCCTGCCTCGAACAGACCACTGTGAGTTCATGTTCTCAACTAAGTTATGTTAATGAGCTTGCTTATATATGATCAACCAAATTATGTTAATGAGCAATTTGATGTTATTCAACAGAATTACATTATTGAGTAGGCTTATCAATCAAATTATCTAAATTAGTTCACTGATTTAATTCTTGGCAATACCTAAATTATGTTACTATGTTAATTATATTGACAATTATTTAATAAATGATTACGTTAAAAATTATGTTAATTAACAAACTTTTTTAATGAACAAAGTTTTGTTAATCAGCAAGATTTTGTTCATCTATCTATTTGATTTACTAATTATCAAAATATTTGTGTTAATGAGTTATTATTTTAAATGTTGATGTTATGTAAATAAATTGGCCTGCTTATGATAATTAATATTCTCAGTGAATTTATAAATCGTGAAATATCAATTTATTATTAACTGATTTGTATACTGAAGTCGATAATATAAAATATTCTATTACAATATTTATTACACTGTAGCATCAACAGGATTAACTATTGTTGCAGTTCCTTCTAATTACGAACTGATTTAATGATAATGTGTTTTTGTTTATTTGCCTTATTAACTTAAATTGCAGATGGCATAAGATTTTAGCTGATTGCTAACACACTGTACTAACACTTTCAGTATTGAACAACATCATCTAGAATAGTTCAATTCTATAAATCAAAATTAACATTTTTTGATATTAGGTTTGTTTTGTGAAAAGCTCTGAAAGGATTTATGGGTTATACAAAGTTAATTATTGACAATACAAACTTTAAATGTACCTTTATTAAAGATACATATATAAGTGCATTAAAATAAGTTTTTGTGAATTAAAATGTTCAAATGATACCTACTTCAACTTCATGTTTCGTCTATTTTGTGTGGTGAAGATACCAGATCTTTTTGACTCTGTGGTCTTCTTATTCTGGTCCATACTTAAGTAAAACACTTATTTTAAAATATTTTTATTTTTATTAAAAGAAATTTATATAATACTCAAGCTGACCATTTTAATAAATATGACATGATAGACTTATTAAATATATATTTATCAAGATGACTTATCAAATTTAAATAAAAATAAAATCATCTCTTAATTATTACCAAACATTTAAATGTGTTAATAGAATTTAGCGATTTTTTTCCCAAAATTTTGTTGAATAACTATCTTGGACAACAAATGATTAAATGAATTCGTATTGTCTATTAAAACATATATGTTTAAAGTCGATTTTGTTTAGTTTTCATTTAAATTTAATTAACTAATCGATTTTTTGTTGAATAAATTAAATAGATTTTTTATTTCTTAGAAAATTGGTATGCTACTTTTATTTATTTTTCTCCAAAGTTTAATAAATTGTTGAATATCTATTTGATTTGAATTTCACATTTAAAAATTCATTAGAAACACTTACGGTATTATATATTTTTGTTCCTGACGATCAAATCTATCGATAACGGCAATACTTGTGCAAATAAATCTGTCTTAGCAATATTTTCTTTAATTACATATAAATTATATTTTATTACTAATCTAGAATTAAAGTTTTTTTTACACATTTGTGCTTTTTATTTTTATGTATGAAAGTATCTGATATATGTTATGTTTGATTATTTTTTTAAACGTGAATATCTAATGAAGGCAATTGCTATACGATTACTACGCGGATAAAGGATGACATTTATTTGTTTCAAGGATTTGTTGCATGAATGTTATGCTCTATGATCAAAAGGGATAATAAATAAATACATTTGTCGTACTATAAATGTTACCAGAAGTCAATTGGTCTATCTAACATGAACTCTGAGTAAACCATGTAATACAAACAGCACTATTATTATAAGAAAAGGAATCGATCCAAATGTGCAATCGTGGTATAGTGAAAGAAACTCACTTCCTCTTTCAGTGTGAACTCTGTTTTTGCTCCTTTAAACTCACTTCGTACTATTTAAGGCAGTTTATGAGCAGTTTGTTAAGAAACAGTAATTTATTTGTGTAAAGTAATTTGTTCTAGGGAAAACATTTATTTATGTTAACATTTCATTTGATATTTAATATTATCAAACTGATGCCAAGTCTAGTAACTTTGCATTTGATTTTCTTATGCATTTCTGTTTAACAATTATACTCGTATAATAGTTAGCAATTGAATAGTCGGTGATTTTGTAAATTGTTCTAAAATGGTAGACATGATATATTTATTATCAATAAAAAAGCTTTGTAATTATTGATAATTTTTTATTTGGTGTTAATATTAATATTGTTTTTATTTGTAAATGCTTGAGTTATACATTTCTCAGTAGACTACTTTCTACTAATATATTGTTTGCAGAAAAATAACTATATTTTGAAAACCAGAACATTTTGTTTCATTGTTTAAAAATAGTAGTCATAAAACAATTTAAGAAAGAGATACATAGATGTGTAATTCTATTAACTTTTTAAAGAATTATTTCCTAATAAAAAACTTTTATGATTTTAGAGATTTTTTACCAATTTATGACTGTGAAAAATTATGCATGTATATTTTATCTATTATTTTAGACAGATTTGTTTCTTCCTAATGTTTTGCAGGCAGTGCGTTTTTCGTTTCTTTTGTTTATTTAATGAAAAGTAATAACTTGAAATACTTTTTGTTCATTTATCTCTATTAAGGGAATGGTGAAGGGGGGAGTGGGCTGGAGGCAAAAGGTGGGGAGGAAAGTAAAGAAAGACTCTGGTTGATGGTGATGAGGCATATGCGTTGTATATATGTGTGTGTGTTTGTCGCAAAGAAGAAAGAAGAAAGGCGAAAGAGTTTGATTCTTTATTGACAGATGAAACAGCGTAAACTAAAGAGAATGAGGGAAGATATTCACTGGATGAGAAATGAAGGAGGGAGCGTCCACTGTCACTTATAGCCGCACATGCGATTGATGGCTTTTTCTTCGAACTCTGCATGATCTAGCCGAATGTTGTGGCAGCCCCCTTGTCGACCTGGTGATGATACTCGCTCTTTCCGTGACACAATACAGTCACCCAGCAGCACCATATTCATATCCCTTCTTGTCTCTCTGATCGATGATTTCAATTATCAGCATTCATCACAATCATTTCATTCCTTTCATAACCATTACCGTCTCCGACTTCTTCTATCTTTTTCACAGAAGTGTCATTCTGTAAAATGCAACAGGTATTGTATATCACTTTTACTGCAAGCCATGATATCTTCAAGAAATATTGTAGATCGATATCATGTATTTAACGGCATTTGGCTTGTAAGATAGTAATTTGTATTCTGAGCATTACTTAATATGGCGGGTTTTTTTCTTTTGTATCCAATTTAAGGAATAACAGAGTGGCTAAAATGTTTGCATTTTGCTAAAGTATAGGAATTATTGTTAAATGTAAAGCGAGTTTTCTTATCACTAGTCAGTTTATCAACTACTCTGGTATATTTTTCGCATATAAATAATTTATTTCCGAAAAATTCCCAGCTGCAACAGATAATGTCTCATTTTGTATAATTCAGTATGTGCATAAAACTGATTTGTGTTTAAATTAATTTATTTGCGTTTTATGAAACTTGTTATTAATACATATATATTCATGTATTGTTTACTATTTTGTACTCGTTTTACCTGGTTTTAGAAATATTCGAATTTTGTTCTATGCGCACTTTTTATACAATTAGTGTGGGCACATTAAAGCATGCAATAATAAACACAGATTTGAGAGATATTAAGTACTACAACAGATGCCACCTGCTTTTACTCCTTTCACTAGTGTGACATGACCTAAGGTATTACCCAAACTTGACATTTAATAATAATACTACTGTTACGTGTATAATTGAGTTATTCTCATCTCTTCGCAAATTGTGGAGAAAAAAGATAGCGGTTATCTCTGTGTCGGGCAGAATGTCAGGATTAGAAGCGATGCCGACGATGAAGAAGGAATGCTGGGAAGTGTTGGGAAGTGTTGTGGAAGCACTACTCCATCTGAGACTCGCTCATACGATCTCTTCTTTGATGTTACCTCTTTAGCTCCCTTACCCTGTATACGTCTATCTTTCCAACATTTGGAAGATTTGAGTGGCGATGATATAACTACTTAATGTACTTATAATAGTGTTCAAGTCGGGTATTGTTAGGTTACATACCTCGCTAATTAGATATGTTCCAAGTGAACTCAATATCTTCTTTACATAGAATATGTTTTATTGCATGCATATAGGTAGGCACTATATAACTATTTATATATCAAGTAAGTTGAAAATGTATTATCCTATTTTCTTATCTCGTTTCCCGCTATAATTTTACTACTAAATCTTCAGAATATTAACTTATTAATATTAAACTAATAAATATTAAACTCCGAACTTACTACTTCAGACACTGAGTTTTAAAAAATAGTTAGTATGCATAATTTGCATATAATATTTTTTAGCACATTTACTAAATGATATTATCTAAAATTTACGTTTTATCGTACTGCTGTTGAATGTCAATTCTTAGCAATGTTTTTAAATAACAAAAAACAGTTACTACCTTTTATTCAATATTCATCAGTACACCCAACACGCACATATATATATAACACCAGCAGGAGATAATCATTAAGCAAAACTTGTTTTTGTATGTAATATTACCTATACTTATTTTTGTTATTTATCTAAAATATGTTTTACACTCTTAAATTATGTAAGATAATACTAATAATAATAATAAAAGTATAAAAAGCAACACACACATATATATATACAAAACAAATAATTTAATTAATCCTAGTATTACAATTAGGTTACTGTGTGGATATAGCATTAATATATAACATTATTTTACATTAATATCCTTTTAATTTAAACGGTATGTAATAGTAATTATTATTTATGGATAAATAGTATGAATTATTTATTTCTAAGGATTATAATATAATAAATATTATAGTAGTTATATGTTAATAGTTAAAGTTGTAAAGAATAATAAACTGTTATATCCACGGTTCAATTCATAATTCAACTTTAGAAAATGTTGAGAAGAAATACTGCTATAGAAGCATGACAGAAAAGGTACATTTTACCCCCAAATTATTTTGTTTTAAATGGATGATAGTAAATAAAGTTCATTAATTTTAATATGAACTTTCTAAATTCACAAAGTAAATATCCTTAACAGTCACCGCATTTTTACATTTGATCAAATCTTTTTTAGATAAAATTACACATTTTTTAAATTTTGGGGTAATATTTACGATTTCCGCCATGTTTCTAGCAGCATTTTGACTCAGATTATCTGAATTTGAATTATGAAAGTATCTGTGCAGATATTGACTTAGAATTTTCCCCAATATATTAGATGTTCCTATTGTTCATCAAAATACATGGGCTGGGTGTGTGGAGGGTACTGTTTTGATATCGAGTTCGAGAACTTATTGAAGCTCACTTGTATATTCTTTTTAAATGTTATTATTCAATTGGAATATAATTTAATGCTTAAATGTTTTTGTATCGATGTGTAGAATGATTTATTGTTACACAAATTAGAAATTAATGCTGCTTAATACTTCAAAATATAGAAAATCATTTTGTATTTTTAAATAAATATTAGAGAAAAAAATTGTGTCATCGTAGATTTTTATATTAAATTAACGCGTCGAACATAATGTGAATAATATTGTTTTAGTACAAAATTAAACTGTTTTTGTATTAATATGAGAATGTATGACTTAATTTAAGCATAATTAAAAGAAATAGAAGATTGTTAATTTTCTTTATTTAAAATCTGAAAGAATATAAATAAGTAATTTTGTGAAAAGTATTTCATGACTTATAACAACACTTTTTTAGTGTATCGTAGTATTATGATAGTTGATTAACACTATAACAATCAAAGTTTTGTCAGTTATATTTAAGCCTTAGTTAATATGATAAGAACATTACTTTCTAAGGCGTATTTATTACACATATTATGTAACACCTAATATATTATTTATTATACGGAATGTTTGCAATTATTTTGACAATTGAATCCTTTATTGGCAACTTGATCTCATTACCTGAATTTTAACTTCATAATAATATTTGTTTAATCTCTTTGATTGAACTTTTATACATTTTAATGCATAAATATATTGGAATTATTTTGTTAATTTTAAATTATGCTTCAATGCATATCGTAAAATTGGTTTATTATTCAACATTAATAATCAGAATAATTGCATCCTTTTAAAGGTTAATTTTATTAAGGCTTCGAGTGCTGATGCACTAAATTTTACTTTAAAACATATAGTTCACACTAATTTGAACATAATTGTTGTTGTCCTGTTAAGATATCCAAATGTTTTTTATTTGGATTTTGCTCTGTGCACTTGTATATTTTCTCTGAATTAGTATGCACTACAATTATGACTTAAAATAAATATACAGTGACACATAAACGACTTATACGAGAATAAGGTATAGATAGATATTTATATTCTTTACATCCATAATTTTGCTTTTAGCGTTAATATTGTATATATGTATTTTAAGTTTTTTCCTTGTAGTGTAATATCTTTGTAAGTAATCTTTAACAATAATGATGTAATAGTATATGCGTGCTTTAAATATTCACGTATTTTCCTTGTAAAGTGCTTATACTGACATTGCTTGCAATTTGTGGCGCTATATAAAGATATTATAAATACCGTTTGCTATATTGGTAAATAAAAATATTTCAAATGAAGGACTTACAAAGTCACGTGGTGATTTTTTAGATTCCTTCATTATGTTAAAACAAAATTATTAGCTAAAATATATGTTCTTATCATAAATATTTGTTCAGCCTAACCGATATTATAATTTGTTTGTGATATGATATCTCTTACTCGAGAATTTTGTAGTTTTTTTTATTCTAACTGCATAATTCGGATGGTGTGTGGAACAGACATTTAAATATAATCAAAAACAACATTTTATATTTTATCCAGTGCTTTTGGCTGACATATTGTAGTCGATTTCATCTTCCACCTGTCTGCGAAGAAATCGAAGGATGTTTGAGATTGACTTTGAGTCAAGAAAACTATCTTCAAGCGATATCATTTACATAATGCAAAGCTCATTTCGATTCAGAATAATTTTCTGCTTTTAAATAGCAAAATTAAGACTATTTTATGTCTTGTTTTTAATTTTTAAATGCGAGGATTTTGTGGAAATTGTGGTGATTTTTTATCCTAGTGCATCCACATTCAAAGATATAAAGTAAAGTTCATAACAGGTAGATTTAAACCATTCAAAACCGAATCTGGAACATACGGTATGGTTCGTTTATCCTTTGAAATTTGTATCTTAGAAAAGCTAGGTTCAAAATATTGACCCTATTTTTTATTAATTAAAAATATTATTGTGAAAAACGTTTGATTTAAAAAATGTGTGTTGTCATTAAATTGTTGGAGTAATTAATGTAGTCATGCGTTTAATGTAAAATTTCTACTTTCATATGAATTTTCAATGGATGCTTTTATATATTCATGTTACTTACTGTTATAATGAAATATTTATGTTTTTATTTTATTAGGAAATGTGCCGTTTAATTTGAACGAAAAATGGTGCTACTACTTTTTCAATTTTATGAAAAAGTTTAATTTTAGAGATTATTCTTTTTAGTAGAATTATAGCTCAGCTAACAGTTTATGAAAAGTCATAAAAATAGAATTTAGCTTTAATTTATGTCTTCTAACACGCAAGAATGATGTTTTGTTTATTGTTCCTTTTTAGCTTTGTGGATAAAATTAAATTTGAATAACTTTATCCATCAATTGAAAAACAACAGCACTATTCTTGTCGACTGCTTTCGCTAGTGTAACCACCATCTATTTTTCTGAATAAAACGTAAATAAACATGTCAGCATAAAATGGATAAAATTTTGTCTCCTAGAGTTAACAGTATTTCACTTGGATAATGCCACATACCGTTTATTTATTAATAATCTAAAATTATTGTTTCCATATTTTAACGTGATTTTTATGTGCCACCCTTTCATTGAATTTCTAATATATGTTTAATACTTTTACAGTGTTTACTGTTCACACTATGATAAGAATTACTTTTATACTTTGCGAGTGACATTCGCATTTTGTAGTATATCATATTTACTCTTCAGAAATTGTGTTCCTGTATATGTATAATATAATTTTTGAATATAATATTTGCTATTACTTTATTTAGTCATTTTGATTCACGAATATTTGTAAATGTATATATATATAGCTTGAATAATTCATTTCTAAATATTAAACACATATAATTTGTTCATAAGTATATTTAAATAAAACTTTATATTCTATAATTCAGTATAACAGTATGTTTTAAATTTACACTAACATTTTATTAGACTTTAACATTGGAAATATGTCAATAATACGCCACGTATATGCTTCTTATATACCTACATACATGACATGACGTTATTTGTCAAGGATTTATGGAAAATAATCATTTAAGTTGCTTTAAGTATCTACAATTTTCTACAAGGAAATATGTTATAAGTAAGTCGTCTAATATATTATTCATGCACCTTTTAATGAAATCCTCTGCTGCAAGAATCTCCATTGAAGGGTTATGCAAATAATACTAGGTTAACATGAAATATTAGATATATTAACTTTCGACCGGAAATTAAGAATGGGATTTCAGAGTTCGGAAATTATTCGGCGCCAGTTATGCTTTCTATATCCGCTCATATTCTTGAAAATTTATTTTAAACTATAAAAGAAATTGTAATGTATTTTGAAAGTTTTCCTTGAAATTGTTACATACATAAAAAATAATTGGATTGAAAAATAAGCAAGTTTGGGTATTAAATTAAAAAAAAAGTTAGCAGCTTACTAGAGATTATCATGTATATTAAAAATATATATTTTTAGAAATGAAGTGTTTTATACAGTTCATATAAGTCTCAGAATGTTATCTAAAATTATCTTCTTTTCTTCAATATATTGTAAAATAATATAAATCTCAATTCTATAAATATATGAATAGATACACATTATACATTTTTTGTATAACATGAGGTGAGTTATATATAAAATTCGATGCTTTATAATGTGCGAAAGGAACAAAGAAGGTTTTTCACTTTGAAATTCGATTTATTCCAAAAGATGAGACACCACTGTTGCAACGATTTTCTCCATTTGTCTTAAATTTGCTCAGCCTGTTGCGTATGGTACTCTCTCTTTAATTACTTACAGCATATATATATATATGAAAATTTCATCTCGTTAAAAACCTAACTTATATAATCTACAGAAAACTAAGAATACTAGCATAGTTATATAATGCAGCATAAATATGGTTTGAGTTATAATTTAGTGTGATAAAAGCGTTTTTTAAATGTCAGTACACATATAGCATCATATGCTTTATAAATATATTGTTCAACACGCTATTTATTTTTGCAAAAATCTGTCTTACTTTGTAAGAATATCCGTAGACAATTTTTTAAACATTTAGCATTATGTTTCTCTCTTGAAAATGTAATATTCCATTTTAGAAATATTTGATAACTATAATTTAAAAAATGTAAATATTTAGAATATTGCGAAATAATATGTACAATATACATAATATATTATTTGACCTTAGATTTGGGAGTAATTTTGTTTAATGGATGACTGCTCTAATTATTGTTGCAGGATCTCAATTTCGCGGCAATATATTTAGCTTTTGAAACTAACTTATTTGCGTATAGATGTTCTATTTCTGTATGCTTTACTGTTTTTTACATTGGCTTCTAAATTGGCATTCGTCCACCTCGACATGCTTATGCACACAAAGCATCACCCAGCAATATCATCAGAAGAAATGTACAATGGTGCAAAACTATTGCATTTTCGATCAAATTGTAGTTCACCCTATTTGATTTGGTCGCGTTTTATTATAGGCTTCCTTTTTATTCCTAAATCAGAAATTATTCTATGCTATAATTAGGTCTTCGGATATTCACATACCTAAGCATACAGTTTAGTAGGATTAAGCGATTCTCCATGCCACTATCCTAATTTATTCTGTGTAGTAGTAATTGGATTAGAAGTCTTAACTGAAGAGTATTCCCTGACCGACAAGTCAAATATTTGTTAATATATATGTGTAGTTGAATGAACTAGGTATGTGTGTGTTGGTGTGTTTGTGGCAGTAGAACGTGTGAACTGATGTCAGTTTAGACCAACAAGTTATGCAAATTATTTGTCTTTTATTCAAAGACTTAATGTCATTTTGTTATTTCTATAGGTGAGATACAGAAAGAAAAATAGATAATACTATTATTGTGTTTTTGATGATAAAGTCGTAGAATAAAGCATTGGATCTCTTACTTTTTATATATTCAAACTTTATGTATGGACACTTAAAAACATTGTTTTTAGAGCAATATACATATAAATAACAAATTGCAATTAACTTTTAATATATTTTTTCGCATAACTATTTCTATATATCGTGCAATGGGAATAAAATTAATCGTTTTATAAAATAATGAATACTAACGTTTCTAGATGGTTTTATAGAATTGGTTTAGTTTTATCTTTTATATAAAAAATAATGAATTTAAAACTCAGTCACGAAAAAAGCCCAATCTGAGACATCTTTATATTGAAAACAGTTAATAACTCAATACTAACTTTTTAGGTAAAATAAAATAAAATGTTTATCATTAACATTGACTGAATGTACTCTTGGATATGGCAGCATTGCAATATCAGCCATAGTATAATTGTTTTATATACGATTCTATGTATTAAAGGCAAATAGTAGCATATTCTATGGTTTCGTATTATTATAGTTTTGTTTAAATGTATGTAATGTCTTAATTTTTCCGTTTTTCCGTTTCTTTCTATAAGCCTGAAACATCTCGTGCGCAAAAAGTATTTCATAGACAAAATATTGTTATAAATATCATCAAAGGCTGCTTTCATTTACGATTTGTTAGCTGCCTTCGTTAGCTTACCAGCCGACCAATATTCACCGTTTAGGCTCTGAAGTATCACCTAGTAGAAGGTAGCGTATAGGTCTTAGAAGGTTGTCTCAAGGTATTTTAAATCCGGAAATACGTAGATATGCATTGAGCTCATCAGAAAGGAGACCTCTGACAATTACAAGTGCAGTTGGATAGCTTGTATTTTGTATGCATACATTAATGTCAGGTAATATGAATACCTTGGAGGGATTTTGTGATAGAGGAGATTAAATGCAGCTAGCATTACATGTATGTATTGCGGACATATATACAGGTAAGATATGTCCCAGGGAATATACCGACTGGACAGAACCGTTTTATCACTATTCAATACGTTCTCCCTGTGACACTGTTCTCATCTTTTTTGAAGAGGATTTAGTAGATAAAAGGCAAGTGCAGATCATCATATCCGCAGTACCTATGTAGCGGGTAAATGAAATGTCCTAGCTCAGTCATTGTTTTACGAATGATTCCATTGCAGATAGAGTCATACGGAGGCTATTGCGTACTATAATGTATATTTTTGAGTTATCCTACAATTTATATCATTTTTACACTATTAATGTCATTAAATTGATCGTTCAATATATGTTTATAATATCAAAGCTTTGTTGCGCAGTATTATATTTTTCCCCTTTTTGTAAAATATTTTAAATTTAAGGTAATCATCGTATATACTGACTGCGTTTTTGCATAAAAAGCACTTAATTAGGATAAAATCACTCTACATTAATGGAATTGATGGAGAACTATTTTTATATAAAATAATTGTGTCGTTTATGTTATTTTAGGAAGCTGTTATTTGTTATCCATCCAAGAGTCAACATTTTAATATTACGGGGATTCTTTGTTATTTTTAATGAGAATTTTCTAAAAGTATTGTTTTCTTTTAAAATACTTTGAAATAATACTATATACAATACATTAATGCATTATACATTTGATTATGTAAGCACTAACACTAACTTAAAACTCCTTATTTGTTTGAATGTATACCACACAATAACACTATGTAACTGTCTCACAGTTTGTAAGTTATTTATTATACGATTAAATGATATACCGATATCTGTTTCTATTAATTTGGCCATATATTGCGGGGATATAATATTCATACAGAATATAATATCATATTTATAGCTGTGTTGGTTGTCGTATAGTATCTTCCAGTTTATTTTGTAATTGGTACTATTCAGTAATCTAGCAATGTTGTCACATTCAATTGGGCCTTTTACCGTCTTTCTTCTGCACACATTGTATCTCTCTGAGGTTATATAATTATATCGGCCCACGACGCCTATATTAGTCTATTCAATGAAAAGCTTTAATGTTAGCTATGGATATAATATATTATACCTGCGATATAGAATTATTTTAATCATTTATTGGCATTGTTTGTTGTCAGATAGCGAAGTATTTGCTCATCTCTCCTTATGTCACTTTTCCTTCCTGTCCTTCTCTAAATTAATTCTTACTGTAAAGAACAGATAAACATGGTTTTGGCAACAACATAGGCAATCTTAGTTTAGCATTTATGGTTTCAGAAATCCATTTTCTCCTTATAGCGTAAATATACAGATTCATACAGCAGTCATTTATTCTATGTATTTATTTCTAATGTTATTCTCTCTTTCATTTAAGCTTTAGTACTTTTCGCCCATTTTCGTTTAAAGAAATATTTTTTATTTTATTTATGTGCCGATGAGAAAAAATAATACTACAATAGAAGTCGATAAACATTTATTATATCATCTTTTCACTGCTTACTATGATAGGCATGCATTGTTTTTATAAATAATACACCTCACCAGAATATGTTGACTCTATGTGTGTATAGATATATTCTGAATAATTTATAACATCATTGAAACAATCAACTTTAAACGTACGATGTGTAAGGATTATATCGATTGGAAATCATGAAACAGTATATTGATAATAATATATATAGTCTGTGTAAATACTTATTTTTAAGATGCCACCGCATTGCATTTTTTAGTCCTAATATCTACGTTACATTGGCGAGGCGAACCGTGGGGTAAAGCGTTTGTTTAATATGTTATCCTTAGTATTATTCGCATATATGAAGGTGTTAAACTTACCTCATCTAATATGAAAAATATCTCAAACTTATTGTCGTAATTTTGTTCATTGGTTGGGTATTAAATATTTATATAAGTACTTATTTAGTGAGTGTAAAATTTTAAATATTTACTACAAAGTAAGTATATATTTATTGCATTTTTATTAAAGCTAACCTTTTTTTGCAATAGATATATATTTTCTATTTATTAAATTTAAGGTTAATATTTATATCATTCAAGGATAATGTTAGATAACTCGACTACAACCACATCATTTTACACGAGAGTCTTCTACCATATCTTCTAATAATCATATGATTTTTTTCTTTTCGTTTTCTTAATATGCTCATAAATATATAATTGTATAAAATAATTGTTGTTTTATAAATGGCGCACAATCGACTAGTATATCTGCTATCTCGCAGTTCACAGGTTTGACTGTGAACTGCTCTCTTTCTATTATGAATTGACGTATATCGATAGTCTGTTTTGCATGAAGTCGTGGACTGGCATTTGATTAATTTGAATAGAATAACATAATCGGTTAATTTGATATGATGCAGAAAGATAAGTTTTTTTTATTCATAAGAATAAAATTATTACAAATTATTAAATAGGTTAGAAAAAAAATTACGTTTCGTTGTGCAACATAATGATGTAGTAATCCTGCATACGGCTATTGGGTTACCAGAATAAAGGCTATGAGAAATGATTTGATGTACATATGCCTTGAACGTATGCTCTTGAGTGTGTACTTTAGATATGTATAATACAGAGATTAAAATACAATGATAATCTTGTCATTATATACCTTAATATAATGTTTTAAAACGTTCAAATATTTGTCTAAAAATATGAGTTTTTACTATCCTTTCAATTTGGGTGCTGGGAATCTAGTAAGTTACATACTAGACAATGATTTAGTGCAATTTGAATTTGTATATTTGTTCAAAGAAGGTGGTTTAGTTGCAATATCTATCCTTTAAATATCTTTTGCCACTATGTACTCCACGCACAGCAACACGAGTTTGTGGAGGTCGACCACTATATGCGTGCAATCAACCTCTCCGGTGTGGGGAATGCCGATGGTGCAATCGTGGAGAATAGGAGCAACAATACAGGTGAACTCATTGTTCGCCTGGCTGACAAGACCGATACAGCCTCACCCAGCCACAACAGCACCGGCTCCAACGATCCCGGTTCTGAGTCCGGGGGTACCTGCGGACATCTCCTCGAATGCTGTGGTTGCAAGAAGAATCGGGATCGAAACTATCTGGTGAGGAGGGGGTTGTGGGTGGGGATAGTCAGATTAGTTCATAGATTGCAGAACTATCTGATGAGGAGGGGGTTGTGGGTGGGGATAGTCAGAGTAGTTCATAGATTGCAGAACTATATGGTGAGGAGAGGGTTGTGGGTGGGGATAGTCATAGTAGTCCATAGACTGCAGAACTATCTGATGAGGAGGGGGTTGTGGGTGGGGATACTCAGCGTAGTCCATAGATTGCAGAACTATCTGATGAGGAGGGGGTTGTGGGTGGGGATAGTCAGAGTAGTCCATAGATTGC
>JAYRBW010020341.1:0-12717 GCA_036023295.1 Invenusta paracnida
GCGCTCTATGATAGAAGTTAAATCATTTCAAAATATAAATTAGTTTTTAAATGGTAGCGGTTTAAAAAATGACCGTTTTTGTGGTATTCTAATAAACCTTCTGTACGTAGGTTGCTCGCATGAGCTAACAACCTACTGTCGTAGGTTTAGATGTATGTATATAAAAAATGAAGTACCAACGCTATGAAACTTAAATGGCTTACGGTCTCCAGAGATGTGTAAACTGGAAAAGATCCGCACAGTTCCCATTGCGTCTTTGACGGCATCTACCATAGCAACGTATCGTTTTCTTTGGGCAAGATCTGTGGAGCGGAACAAGGTGTCTGATACGAGAAGTGTTTCCACAGCTTCAGCGGTCACTGCAGCTTCCACGTGTTTCACGCTAAACCAACCCAGATTAATAAACAATGTACTTATGTATGTAAAAGCCGAACATAATTTAGAGAAATAATTATGTAGTGTTTAAAGGCTACTTAAAGAATTGAAGTAAAATTTTGAATACGAGTATTAAACTATTGAGTATATCACTACAAATAAAAAATACCACAAAGTATTCGGATTAGTAACTTAATAGATTTTACAAATTATTTGTTTAGAATGCATTTACGTTACGACAACATTAGAACCACCAATGTAACTTTAAAAAAATACTATCAACACTAGTAACATTAATCATCTTCTGTAAATATTTTTAATATGATAAAATTCTATTTATGTATTCATTTCATTTCGATATACTGAATACTTCAAAAATATGAAAACCTTTCGAAAATATTTAATTGGTTAGTGTATCAACATGCAGGCAAGTTAATCCCAAATAAATTTATATCAGATACGCATTATAAAACATACTGGGTATAAAGTTAAGTCAATCCAGATTAAAATAAAATATAATTTTTTTAACTTTTGGAATAAAAATTGACTATAGGCTTAAAATTGTTTTTATTTTATTTATGTTTAACATAAAAATAATAACTAATTTAAACTATAATATACACACATATAATACAGAACAAATCCGTCGACGTCAGATAAAATAGAGACGGTTGTAATTTGAATTTTAAAATGGCGTATTTCATAAGATCAAATGCTGATACGAAATTGATTGTATAGGTACCCATTGAAATGTGTACTTCAATACTTAACAAACTAATTAAGTTAGTCAATATTAATTATGTGAGATATGTGTAAACTGTCTAATCACATCAGTTGTTTTAGAATTGAATCTTTAATTAAGTGTAATAAAGCAATTTAGTAAAATGGTTAACTTTTTTTGAGATCAGCGTTATTAATTAACTATTGCAAAAGCTACCGTTATATTTCTGAGGTGTATGTCTTACATAAAATTTAAATCTCTTTTAATGCTGCAATAATAATAATAATCTTATACTATACTGCAAGAAATAAACACTCGTTCGGTTGTCTTGTGTGAAATTACTATATACGACAGTATGCTGTATATGAATAGCTATAGCTAATGCTGTGAACATAATTACATTGATTGTCTACGGAAATTTTAATCTGTTAAATCAATTAAAACTTGAAATAGTATGTAGCTATGGGGAAGATCAGAATATTGAAACTGGAATATTTTTCTAGCGGATAGACGATATTTGCTATAGCAATCAACTATAATTATCTACTATTTTTTATTCTCTTCTATATAGTTAATCTTTAGCTTATAATAATAATATATAATACATTGGAGACTAGTTGCTGTGTTGATTTTATTTTTTAACAGAGGAAATATTTGTTCTGCAATGGTTAAATATTGTTTAAACGATGAATTTTCAATACTTATTTTGTTATTTGTTTGTAAATCTATTTTATCTATACTTAAGAGTAAACATATTTTATTTAAATATGATTATCAAATCAATTAATATGAAATAATTAGTGTTAAAATAAGGTGTGAAAATAATGACGATAAGAACCTATTGTGCCCTATAAAATATTAACTTGAATTAAATTTCAATAAAATAAAATTTCTTTTACATATACATGTAGTATATAGTTTGCGATATGAATCATTGATAATTGTTTACAATTTTATTTGTATTATGTATACCGTACTAACAAATAATGTATTAATAATACCAGATGTTATCTGGACGCATTTGTTCTGTCGCTCGTCTATATTTCATTGGGAAAACCTATACAGTGTTATTAAAAGTTTCATCAAAATAAGCAGCAAAGAGGAGGGGTTTTATATTTTGTTCCTCATTTTCTCTTTAAAAGGGGTACAAGATCAAAAGTAATGCGCAGTGTATGCTATCTTAGCAAGACTAAGCTTGACTTCTTTGGTAATAGTACTGTCTGGAAACATTACTGTGAACAAATTAGCTATTTCCTTACAGCTATTACAGGAGAATTGCTGCTGCACATATTTTAGAATCCACAGTTGTTCAGCCCGGGTCACTTAATCACGAGTGGCAAACTGGATTGTCTTACTTGAAAATGTAGGTTTATTCAATTTATTCATAATTAGTGGTGGATGGTAGGTCTAATCAAATACAGGAATTGCAGATTCAGGTTCAGGCACTATTTTCATTGTTAAAGGATGCCACATTTGAAACAAACAAAAAATGACTCTGATAGTTTTGATTTCATTTTTTGAGCATTTGTTACATTCCTTTTGTGTAATACCCTCTGCGCGGCTTATTAAAGGACATTTACACATATTATTCAATGTCTTTCTTGCATATACAATAATGCCTTTTCATTTGATGTTGGGTGAGCTACCAGCCAAGTTTGAAATTTAGGATACAATTCATTGTTTACCCACTCCAGCAGAAAAAAACATTTTTTTAGCTATCTATACAATACATTTACTAAAAGTATAAAGAAAATACATTAAACAGTTGACACTTTTGTTGTAAAAATACATTTATTGAAAACCACATATAGTGGAACCCATATTTATGAAATAAAAATAATATTATAATAAATTCAAAATTAAATTTAACTTATTAATATAAATAAATAGTATACAAATCATAATGTATAATCTAAAAAAGTATGTAAATGTATCTCACTGTATATATTTAGATGATTAGTGGTAACAGAACATTAAGCTGGATTCACAATTATTAAATGTTGGTCAAAAGTGTTCACAATTTTTTGTATGGCATACAAATGTTTGCACTTGTTAACATGTTCACAGCCACGTGCTGAACAAAAATAATAATCTCTGTATTGAATACGAACTTGTAATGCTGTCTGAGAAGCGCGCTTACTACCAACCATTTGAATCAGAAAAATCTGATTCACATCATTTTGCACTATTCTATGCCAATATCAAAGTTCATTAAGTATCGGTGTCAACAAACAGAGTTGGACAATTATACTGCACAGCATTAATTGACATTAAATAATTGTGTCTGCAGCAAATTTGCCCTGATGATGGTATCAACAATTTCTAAATGACCGTTAATAGGTGCAAGAAAAATACCCCACCAAGAAACCAATATTTCAAGTTTTTTATTGTTCGTCGTACTCGCAAGTCTATAATTAATATTGTTTTTTCTTTAGAAAATTTCCTCCCTGAATATGGGCGTAGAATATTAACTTTCGAATGAAACGCCTAATCTGCAACAAGAACGTTTTGCAACCAGGAATGGGAGCTTAACTTGGACTCTGAAAACGACACTGTATTGGTACTATGTATACTATGAGCTCCTTTATAATTTTAAAAAAGTGCTGCGATTATTTTTGGGTGCTTTTATGTTTACAAGTTTGCCATTTATATAACATCTAGGCAATTAGGAAAGTTTCATTGTTTATTGAAGTCATCGGCAATCGATAGCCAGTTATACAAATTTGGAGTTGGAATAACTGTTTTGTTCAGAGGTACTTTTTCTAAAATTATATTACACGTGGTTGATCTCCCAATAAGACATTGATACTTGGGAATCTGTAGAAGCAAGATAACGCAATGTTAAAGCCAAGCGTTCACCAGGGAATATAGACTCACGATTTGAGCAAGGTTTCTACGCTTTTGCCCAAAAATCTTTTTAGGAGATTTTAGGAGATTTTTAATGACACTGTTAGATATTTTAAGATTTTTATGACATTTTCATCCTTTTGAAAGATACAAAAAATAAAATAACTAATTTTAATACACCGAGAAAAGCAACATGCTGTGAAGCACTAAAAATATAATATTTTAATTTACAATATTATATTGGCAATAAAAAACGCTAAAAACACAGTCAAGTGCCATACAAAAAATATAAATTGTCAAGTCACTCATCTTCCAAGGCACTCTCGGAAGTACTAAAAATGTAATTTAACTTAATTTAATGTACAATATAATTATTTTGATTGTATATCATTATATTTTTCGCCTATTTCCTGCAGTCATAATGACTGCTTAGCATACCTATACATAATTAGTGTTAGAGAGATCAGCGCGCAGCGCTGACAATTTTTTTTAAACACAAACAATTTATTTTACACTAAAATTTATTTTTAATGATATTTGAGGAAGGTTTGGCACATTTTGCCAAAATGTTAGGGTATTTTATGAGGTCTTCAAAATTTTAGGATATTTTAAGAAATTTTAGGAGCGTGGAAACCCTGTTTGAGTTCACCACAAGGTTTCACCACATTTAATAAACCATAAAAACAAATCTAAGCCATTACAAAATATAGAAAAATCCATCGATGTAACTTTTACGCATTTCACTAACTAGATTATAAAATGATCCTTTTTGTTTTATTTTTTGAAATATGAACAATGATTACTTAAATTGTAGGGCCCAAAATGTTACAGACTTGTTTTGAAAAATAAAAGTCTGTAATTTCCTTGATTTAAAAAAAATGTTTTCCTGACATTTGCCTGACCCATGTAAAAGTTTAAATAGTATTATCATACAAATATAAAATAGCAAACGTTCAATACTTACAAAGTGAACAGTAGCATTATTCAAAATGTAACGATTTAAACTGTTAAAAAATTGTTAAGTGTTTTGTAATTTAAACATTTACAACTCACCCGTAAAAGGCACGAGAGCTGTCCTGTTTCAACATTTGATAGAAGTCGTTGAGAGCGCGCACTTCCGCTGTCGCTTTGGTGTCAGTCATTCGGATCTGAACCATGGGATCTTGGAGGACCTCTTTAAGCGCGTATTTATGTCCGGAGGAGGAATGTATCATCAGGAACTTAGTTTTGTTTTCAAGAAAAACCCTCTTGTCTTGTTTAGTTGCTTCAGTCATCATATACTCGAAGAATTCGTCTTTGACAAACCCTGGGCTGGCCAAAATCACGCACTTAATAACTGAAATAATGATGTACAATCACTGTGAGGATGATGAGGTAGCGTTTCAATAATCTAAATGCTTTAAGTTGTACTATATAATGTAATACATATAATTATGATATATTTAAGGCATTTTACTGGATAAATGCGTTAGGTCTAATATTAACGAGTTAGTATTCTATAAAGGCTTATAATGGTATTAATAACTAACACACAAACAATTAATAGTTCAAAATACAAAACAACACGTGAAATAATAGAGGATAATATTTAAAGTGTACAAAAAATCACCATTAAATTTGATATGCCTTTCAATAGCCTGCATAATCTGCTCAAAGTATTTAGCCAATCCCTTGTCGTGTTGACTAGTAAGACCCTTTCTCTTCCGAGGTATGCTGACGTCAATTTTGGAGCGCACAATGGTCATGGTGTTGGTGATAAGACAGACGTAGGCCAAACCCTCTTGCATCACTACAGCCGCTACGTCAGCATAGTTCGTGACATCAGCTGCCTGCTCTAGCATCTCCAAGGCAACTGAGTCCCACTCTGACTTGGCCAGGGTGAACTTGAAGTTTTTTCCTAGATCAAGAGTGTGATAGGCACCCATTTTAACATAACTGTTTTCTTCGATATTCCTTCCCTTGACATGTAGTGTTGAGCCCTTTGAGCGGGGAAAAAAGCACAATAGATTGTAGTAGTTTATAAAGTGGAGGATAATGTGATTACTAATTTAAACAAGTCAAAAGTCTGGGGTTTAAAACAATACGAGTATTATACTAAGGAATGCATAATCAACTACTGGTATTAAAATTTATATACAGCATGTTAGTATATAAATTTTAATACCAGTAGTAGATTATGCCTTCTTCTTCCTTGAGGTTAGCACCACTAAATTGCCAAAACATGAAAGCAGGCATAAAATCTATGTTTGGTGACTCCAACCTTAAAATACCGCACAAACTTTTTAAAAGTATAAATATGACTTAAAGATGACCCACACTTGTGCACAAAATGTGTAAATAATACATTCACTCCATAGATGCTGAATTGTATATATTACTAATAGAATACCTATTTACATACAATATATATCAGATGGTTCACTCATTCATAATATATCCAAATCATAGATGAAAGAGATAAGATAATAATTGTATATACAAATTTATTAAACAGCCAATAAAAACAAATTTAAAAATGAACAAAAGATTGGATAATATGAAAAAATAAATGAAATTATTCATTGTATTTTATTAATGTGTAACCATACTAGCATGACTTGAGTTTCCTTAATTTGTTAAGGGAAAATCGTTTTCTAGGATTAAAATTACCTGATTGTCCCAAATGGTAAATATATCTTATAAGATATTTCTCAATGTTTATTCAATTTTAACATTTTTTAAATGATACAAATGCACTAAAAAGTCTTACAAAGTGCACCTAAATCGTACAAGTATCAAGGTCTGTTGTCCACATACATTTTACCAGAACTACGTTTCCAACAATTGTCTTCTTATGTTTTAAAACAAATTAATAACTTTCATAAAACCTGTTTCATATAAAACATATTTTATTGAAATATTCTTGAAGATAAAAATGATACTAACCTTAGAACAAATATATATAGAATGATCCTGTAAAAAATTGTATTTTAATAGAAAAATTAAGCGATTCTTCTTTAATAATGCATGAAATTTGCTTATTTTAATATTATATATTATAATATCAACCTTGAATATCTATATATATATCTGTATTCTAGAAATGTTATACTATATGTATAGCTATTGATTTATGGCTGAAAAATAAAGAAACTGGATAAAGCCAATGTTAACTGCACCAATGAAAATATTATAGTTATGTTATAAATGTTAATATTTATTTGAGGTTTAACAGCAATATATACAGTGATATGGTTCTATAAAAACATTATCTATAGTGTTTGGCTTCCATATTCGGGAGTTGAAATAATGAGGTAATGCTATATATTTTTAAAATTTCCTAATAGGTTTTTTTTAAGTTTTAAAACTTTGCATGTAGTAAAACAAGTTTTTGTGTAACTGTAACTAACATGTTCAATTAAAAAATATTGCGAAAAATTGATTTGAAAATTAACTGAAAGAATTTTTTTATTGTACTTGACTTTTCATAAAATAATCAGTGCCTGAATTAGAATTTTATCCATTGTAAGGAAGACAAAAAACGTATGTTTTATTCATTTTGACACATAGGTTGCATTTTTATGACATAGTTGTATTTCTTTGGGTGCATAATAGATAACATAGCCAAAGTGCAAAAAACTGTAACATTTAATTTTAGTAACAGTCAAAGAATCTTCTATTGATCCATATGTTCATTCAAGTTACGAAAATGCAGCATAGGATCTTAAAGTACCCTTCTCACATTCCCATTTTTTAATTGGACTGTGTGTATTATAATATGTGCTCATTTCACAGATTGTCATCATTTTATTAAAAAGTGCTTATAATACAAAAACATTTGAACACACCAATATAATTTGCACCATCGTTCTGAAACAAATATTAAATATAATAGCAATGCTTTGAGATTTCTATAATATACCATACAGATAATACATAATCAGAATAAGTCACAAAACATTTGTTTAAGGGACCAAAAATAAAATGTTAAAAATAAACCAAGCTGACTTACCGGAATATCTAATTCCACATTTTCCACTGAAATAGTAAGGGTTGTGCGCACTTGTTTAGAAACAACACTTCCAGTAGCTGTCTCATTCTGTACCTTGCGGATAGTTGATGACTTCAGACTGTCACCCACTTGCACCAAGTTGTAGGCGAGCCAGACATCCTCTTCATTCTCAATTACCAAAACACACTGTCCAACACTGTTTTTGTCAACGTTCTTACTAACTAACTTCATTATCTTTATAGATATAGAACTGAAAAATACAAAGAAAAGTTTGTTGCTATTAGGCGACATTAAAAAGGGTTAAATTAATCATATGACCAGAAATATACAGATTAAAAGTTTATAAAAAAATTAATACAAAGATATTAGGAATGCTATAGTTAATACTAAGATATTATGTTGGTATAACTATTATTAAGTTATTCTATAACTAATGAAATGATTTCAATGAAACAATCTCATTAGCTAATAACAACAAAATAGAAGTTTACTATAGGTAACTATGTATGTAAATATGAATTGGACTTTATTGTAGAACTTTTGTAAATAAAATAAATTACACTAACTAGCAGTATGATGCACAAGTTATTTAAGATAAATTTATTGTTAGTTAAATTTGTACATTGTGTCTTAAAGAAACAAAGAAGTTTTCTTTACTTATAATAGAATTAATATTGCATGTAATTCATAATATTACACATAATTTATTAATTTCTGACACAATAATTTTTAAATTTCTGTAAAACTTTAATTATGAATATAATTTGTTTTTAAATATTTAATTATTAAAATTTCAATATTCATAAAGTTAATATAATGCTGAATAGTTTTTAGGCTATTGTTTCTTTTTTAATATAGCAAAATTAATTTATTATGATTTGATATAAGTTACAATAATGATGTGGTGAAATGAAAACCAAAAAGATATATAAAAATGCACAAATCTCTCTATATATATAAACAACAACTTGAACCAAAATGGGGCAACAAAATCTTGTTACAAAAAGCGTTTTCAGAATAACACATTTAGTCATTAGTAATCTGAATAATCAACAGAAGCTGAGTCAAAAATGAGTACAAGTCTAAGGCAATAACCAAGGTATGACAATGTAGAAATAAAATAGGACAAATTGAACAGTAAAGAAAAATTTAGACTATTGCTTTAAACTCTAAAGCAAGTCTTAATTAAAAGGAAACTGAAACAAAACACCAACATAGAGTATGGTTTACAAGATCCCAATGTGAAAATTGCAACTTAATGTTCATAAGAGAAATAAAGAGATTCTTAAAAACACAGGATATCAAGATTTAACAAAAAAATTGAAAAATGCATTAAATTACACAGACCGACATTTAAAAACATTACAATATTTACCTAGAAAATAAGGAAAGAACTTTCTATTTCTTTATAAAGAGAACAGCTTCAACTTCACAGAAAATCACAAAATTTGTAAACTGTTACTTTGATGCTTAAATATTCCCATTAGAATAAGCATTGAATTTGTCTATTTTACAAGATTGCTTTATCTATAATGTACATGCTCCACTTCATTAATTTAAATATTTACACAACCCTACATCACCTCTATGGTTTACCATCTGCTTATTATCTAGCTAATTCTTGCTAGACTGATTTTGATTGGGCAGTAAGCTTATCTATTTTGTGACATGAATTATCTAACTGTAACCTATTTTCCTTAGCTTTGTATGAATATTTCAAAGTATCTAATATCCAATTAAAATATTTTATTTTTAAGAAACATTATAAGTACCTTGCAAATATATATTTATAATTATTATATAGCACACATTATCAATGTACAAGGCTAAACAAATTTTCTTGGAATCAACTTTATTATAAGACTGACAGGATCCAAAGAATTGACACCAAAAGTTTAGCAAATAAGAATGCCAAAATTGTGTACAATGGTCTTTTTTTGGATAATTGATTAGAATTCCAAATTAGACTGCCTACAATGTTCAATTCTAAGCATCAGACAAGGATGTAATATTTTACAATATGTCAGTTCATTATTGATTGAAAATTGCTACATAGTATAAAGTTACAGAAGTTGTAAAAATCTACTTTTGCCAATGTGATTTCTTTAAAAATTAGTGTGTATTTGTTAGAATCAGTTTTTATCACAAATAATGCCAGATTTTGTTAATAAATAATGTGTATTTATATACAAACATAAATAATAGTAAAAGAAAATATTTAATTGATATATAAAAACCTATCAGACAGTAGATTCAAAGTGAGTTAGTTTTTTTTCCTCAACCAAATTGGAACCTATGGTTGACAAAAACTTGACTTGAGGTACAAAATGAACATGAAGAGATAAATGCCAGTTTTCCTGGACAGTGTTTTTTATAAACTAGGTAAACATATTAGCAATGCTAATCAAATTGGAACATTTTATCACACCTGCCAAAATTGGAAATTAAAAATTGTTAGTTAATTATTTCTTTATTGGCTAGTTATTTAGATGCCAAGCATTTTCATTATGCAGTATATACATATAGCATCCAGTTATTTGATTAAATAGTATTAAAAGACAAACCTTGAAAAAAAAACCCACTAAGATGAGTTAATTATGAATAAAACAGAAACTAAACATTGTTCATGTAGCTAAGAGCCAGAAGAATATGAATATCATAAAATAACTATATCTCTCTGTCTAATTGTCATATTTTGAGTAAAAACAGAATGCTTAAAAAAAATGTCCCATGCTTAGTCTTAAAAAACTATGTGATGGAGTCAAAAGTTGTCAATACACCATCTTGAGTTATTTTTTAGCTAAAAACATTGGTCTGCAGTTTTTTTACCTGTTTTTCTCTCTAAAAGCCTTGATTCATTTTGTTTAGTTAAAAAACTTAGTTGTTAATTTTCATTCTTGGTTGAGTTCAAAATAGTTTTGAATCAGTTTAATTTAAAAAAAAATTGATTAAATGTTGTTATTATTTTTAATTTTCTTTAAAATATTTCCATTACTGGTCTGTAATCTGATAAACATACAAATACAATTGACTAAAGTCTTTGTTTTTTTTACAGATCAGTAAAATTGAGTAAGTAAATTATTGCTGAACAATTCGTGAATATTAAATCATCTGGTTAAAACTGTTAAAAAATAATTATACATAATGAAAAATGTAGAAAATAGTAAAAATAAAATAAGACTAATAAATAAATAAATATGATTGTACAGCTATTTTTTAAAAGAATAAAAAGTATATACATATTTTTAATTTATTACTAAAACGTTTTTGAACCAACTTTAATGTACATCATTTTCAATGGTTATAACAGAAATCAAAGTTGGCCAATAATTTCTCATATGGTTGACACTGCTTTGATTTTTTTAGAATCAATGAATATTATATATAGCAGCTTGATAAAATATATTATTTAGCAAAAAATTCTAAAAAATCAAATATATTTACAAGAGTTGAAATTAACAAATGCCTGGTGGCCAGTGGTAGGTATATTTTGGCTTGGGATGGTAAACAATCATGTCAATCCATCCTATTGGGTGGGTAGTTTTTGACTAACTGATAATGGGTATTTTGAGTAATGGGGAATTATAAATATATGTTTGCTTATGAGGGTTGTAAATTGTATGCATCAAGTTGTAATCACATTCTAGCCTCTAGTAAATAGACTACATGTGCATGGATGTACAATCACACACATTCACAGAATATATACTTAATTATAGGTATAGATATAAATAGCCTTCTTTTTCTCACTCTCTCTACTAGATGAATGATCTGGCTTAGTCCTATAGTAAATGTTGGTTGTGCCAGTGATGAGTCATTCACACTTGTGCAAGACAAGAAATGCTAAATATAGATATATTACAGTATAAAAGATGGGTTTTCAGATGATCAAATATACATGATATAAAGCACTGATATGAAAAGTAGTCTTTCTTTTGTATTCCTACAGCTTAAATGTAGACAAAACTAGTTTTTTCTACTAGAAAAACTTATTATTGAAGCTATACTCTTATAAATTACACATTTTTGTAGCTCTAATTCAGGTGCACATTTCTATAGTTTTACTTTTTATATCAGTGCTTTATATCATATGCATTTGTCAATTTGAAAATCATAGCTTTCAATTAGCTGGTCACACTATTTTGACTACTAATTATAGTGATAAATAAATTTAAAATAGATAGGTATCTATTAAAGTAAAATACAAACAAAAAAATGCATAAGAAAATTTTAGGCAGTGACATTTTTCTGGACAGGTGGAAATTTAAAATACTGTTTGGGTGAGTAGGTGATTGTAGTTGATTAAGAGCACTGTATTTAATTTTCTTTAAAAGCAGGTACCTTATAATAAATGTTATGTCATTTGAATCAATTATTATAAACTATGAAAATGTTTCAAATTGTGACATAAATTTCTGAATTGGTCAGCCAAGTTTTTAACTTTTCAAGTAAAATAATATGTTACAGCTCAGCCAAATTAAAAATATATTTAATGGTAATAAAATATTTCAAACATCATATTAAATACTCCTAGAAAAGAAAATTATAGTACCATGTATAATATGTTTATAATTATAATTTAATAAAATTCTATCAAATATAAAAATGGAGCTTTAATACTTTTGAACTGTTTGGCCCAATTTTTAAGTTTTAACTGGATAGCTTTTTAGGTTATATAATTAGATAAATATTATATCTACTATACTTATTTTTTATCGCCAAAAATGGCAAAAAGCTGGTTAGCTACAGACAATTTTAAAAGATATAAAGTCATTCAAACCAC
>JAYRBW010020352.1:0-12716 GCA_036023295.1 Invenusta paracnida
AATAGATTTTATTTATTGTGGAGTCAAAATCCATAGAAACGGCCTTAGAGTCGTTTCTCTATGTGTACTCTATGATATGAATATTATATATAGATATATTTATACGTTTATAGGCAGATTGACATTATCTATTATTACACGCTCAAAACACCGAATTTTTAAATTTCGAAGAGTATTTTTACCTTGAACTCATCAACTCCTTATCTCCTCAACCCAAAAATTTTACAGAATAAAAAATACATATTTTACGATACCTATATTTGCCATAGAAGATGGTTTGAGGTTCATTAAACAAGGTAGAAAAACGTATTAACATATACTGAAGTAAAAAATAAGTACGAATAGTGTATATTGTGTATACACAATGCAATATTGAGTTTGTATTGTACTGTCCTGATCTCTAAATTTATCTAAATATAGTTTACTTTTTCGCCTTTCGGGTTTTTTAGTACTTAATAATAGCGCACAAAATGAGTTCTATTTTATTGTGAACAAAAAGAATTATAAATGTTTTGGAAATCCGCAAAAGAACACAGTTGAAAAATTAATATCTATTTTCTTTAAATAAGAAATAGTACAATAAGTTCAACGAAAGTAATTTCGGAATACAAACAATTTTTGTGAAATGTGTTTATCTGTAGAAATTGTTTTGAAAGATTAAGTATAGAGAATAAAGATCACTTCTGCTTTGAGTGATTTATGCATCACTTTAGAGATTGAGTGATAATATATATGTAGGTAAAATAAAAGTATATATGTATATGTATATATAAACTTTTCAATTGGATTAGTTTGAATAAAACTAAATATTTTGGTTTCAAGTATCATTTTCTGTTAACGGCAAGTTAAGAATTTTCATCTATAATGTATTGTTTATTAAACTATTGATGTTAAGTGTAAGTGGGGGAGAGGCCCAGCTCGAAAAATGTAACAATTCGTAACATTTAACAGTTGCAAACAATTTGTTAAATGTGTGCATTTCGTAAAATAAAAAGAATAACTCGTGAAACTTAGCGAGAAGGGTACAAGTCACAAAACTGTTTTTACACTTGTCGTAACAAAAAAATAACAACTTGAACATTTTCTCGAGAAGATCAGAGGATACAAGTCGTAAAACTTATTTTGCACATCTCGTAAATGACCTTAGAACAAGGAATAAAAAGAAAAAATGTATAACTTAATTTAATTATTAACAGTTTTTAAGCATTTTCTCATACATAATATAAATTTATGAAGTAAAAAGTGGCGTAAATATTCCATAAAAATCTTAATAATAGAGGCAGGGGCTGACCTATCAAAATTAGACTATTATACCTGTCCCATTCATCATTTGTTGTTCATATGTTGTACTATCATAGTAGCGAATTTTAAACTAAGCGAACGTTATATTGAGCGAACATTTTTTAGTGACATCTCATAAAAGCGAACTTTAACCTGAGCGAAGTTATGATCATAAAATTAGTCAATCTTTGAATTGAGCGAACTTTAAGTTGTCGAACATTAAATTGAGCGAAATTTGTTTAGTGACATTAAATATAATACTTTCAAATAGTAATGTCCGGTAATACGAATCATTCTATTTAAGTTCGCTCAATTTAATGTTCAATCAATTTAAACTTCGCTTAATTTATATTTTCATAAATTTTTTTTAGCTTAAATTTAAATTCGCTCTGTTTAATCTTTAATTGACCAATTTTAAAATTCCTTTGTTTTTCGCTCAGTTTAATGTTTGCACAATTTAAAATTCGCTCTTATGAAATGCCACGGTTTATATATATGTAATGCGTTTGTATGATAACTGTTATTAAATACTTGGGGAATCAGAAATAGGTGCTTATACTTTCATTAATATACAAATATGTTTTTGAGGTGCGGATGAGAAGGGAGAGTGAGTTGATGACAGTATAAGTATTATAATATAAGCTTAGAGTGCGGAGAAAATACACAAAACTGCCAATGAGATAATATAACAACTGTGTCAGTGCCCCTGTCCTAAGGTCATTTTACAAGATGTACAAAAAAAATTACGATTTGTACCTTTTTCTCGAGAGGTTTTCGATTTGTTCTTTTTATTTTACGACTTGTGTAAAAAAATACAAATTTATGTTTTACGAGTTATGCATTTTTAACGGTTGTAGCACTCTGTCTTATGTGGACCGAAAAATATCAAAATTATTTCAACTTGCCGCTGATGTCGTTTTAATATGTATACTGACACTATAGAAAATTAGATACATAATAAATATTTTCCCATGTAAAATTTTATAAAAAGCAATATACATAGATTAAAATGATTGTATATCATCCATTAAAAACTCGAAAAGTACTTTAAGATAACTATTTCGATTATTTGTAAACAATCTAAAGTGTAAGATGTTTACTATTCTAGATTATAATTTTAAATATAATCAAACAAGCTGTTTTATTTTATTTTGCAATATTCTAAAGTAATATTTATATTCTAAAAATTGAATATCAAATAAATTTATGAGTACGCAATGTTTAAATATATTCGAAAATTTTCTTGTTCTATAACTGTGCGTGTTACACTTGCATTATTATGTTAAATATAACATTTTTATAACCTCAAATCATGATTTGTTTAGCGAAAACTTAACTTAAAATTAATCTAGATTATAGGGATACGTTATTATAATAACTTCTCGGCGTTTTATCAGGGCTAACATCAAATGAACTGAGCATAATCCCATCTCCTTTAAAACGCTTGACTGGAGTTCTAAAATTGCACCAGAACTTTTCTGCTATTGATTATTCTGGCAGAGTATATATATATAGTGAATGTATTAATTCAACGGCTCACTGCCTAACTATTATAAAGTATTTAAATTCATACTATCTTTTAGTTATATATGTATATAGCTGGTCGGGCTTCCTATGCCCTATTATATCCCCATTAAATGTAAAGGTATTGTTATAACAGTCATGAGATGAGACATCCTGCCGATCTATTTATGCCTGACTTGAGCACAAAACTTCAACGCAAACTGAATCAAAGTGAGAGTTGAGTTCATCAAGTGACCTCGGGATTGAATCTGTCTTCTCAGTGTTGGTTCAGGTATAAGACCGCTTGGAAGGGGCGGGGAGATGCTGTAATCCTTCGCGTGCTTCGTCCTAATCAAGACAGAAGCAAGCAAACAGACCTATCCAACTGAGCTGGAATAATTTATCTGTCTACCGTTAGTATTCTTTATACATATGCTTCACAATTCCAGATAGGAACCTCTACTACTCAAGGAATTAGAATAGTAACCACTTTTGTTACGCTTAATTGCCACAAAGACAGCGCTGAGTTCTCATATGCCAGTCAGAGAATTTGCCGAATCGTTAACCATTAAACATGCAGAATTGACTGTCCATCTTTTATTATTATAAGTGTACCGAATAATTCCTGTCTTGTAGGAGTTATCCAATTCTGTCATCCATTCTTCACAAACGCAATGATTGTTTTAATTTGTAGGTAATACTAGTAATAAGTTTAAAAAGTTATTAAATTACTGATTGCCTTTTACAAATAATATAATTCATTAAATTCTTTCAGCTAAATCGGATGTTTATAAAAAAATATAGTATTATAAATTTATTGCGGAATTGTATTAATTGATTTAAGTTAACATATGGTGAGATTTTTATTGTGCCATGAAATTTGTTAACATCAGCGAATTAAATTTTTTTCGTTAAAACAATAGTATTTTATAAAACACTTCTTGATATAAAATTTTATATTAAAGTAAGGAAATATAGTATATTTGGATTATTAATACGTGGTGCACATTTTGAGGAACTCAGTAATGGGATTAGAATTTTTCCTTGGGTGGGCTTTTGAGATACAATTTGCTAAACCTCTGACCTAATTGTTTGATCCTGCAGTAAAGTGTAGCAATAAAACTTAATGGTTATTATATTTTTTATGTATGATTGAGTAGTTATGTATCAATTTTTGGGGAAATCAGTTTTATGAACACGTCTTTATATAATAAAATAACCCAGGGAGATAACTAAAACAACAATATATAGGTATGTAAATTTAGTATCTGACTGAAATATTCATAAATCCATTTTTTTATGTTGAGCTATTTTATTCAAAAATTTGAATTATTATTATTGTTTTAAATGTAAAATGAAATATATTGCTTATTTATTTATTTTTATTTATTTTTGTATACATATTTTTATTTTTTATTTTGTAAATTCCGTTGAATATATTATATACCTTGTATTGAGATATAAAAAATACGGTATAGTATGTGAAGTATACTAATGAAACAGTGCAAATTTTTCATTATTCTAAATGGAATGGTTAAACAGTTTGTGCATACATAATAATATATATTGAACATTTACATATAACTGTTTATTTATTTGTTTGTTCGTCCTTCTTCTTTTTCTTTAAGATCTTTAGAAGTAAAACTCCTTTTTATATCAATAAATGTATATTTTAATAAAACCAAATAAGATATTTTTCAGCCTGTTCCTATCAGAATCGTCGAATATCATGCAAAGCGAACATACGATTATTGAAACAAATGGAAGTTTATTGGGGAAGGAAAAAAAGTATATATGTGTCTATTTCATGGATTGTTATGTTTCGTATATAAATCAAGTCAAATTTGTACCTTAAATATGAGCCTAATATATTGGCAAATTATTTTATATTCCAGTGTAAATAGTATCAGAAGCATAGAAAATTGCGTCTTTGCCTTCATTTTTTACAGTGTCCAACTCATGAAAAGAGAGAAGCAGGGATTTCGAAGTGAATTAAGATTTTCAACTGGGCTGTATAGCGGTGTTGGTCAGTCAGCCTGTTGCCATGTTTTGGTCCACAAAGATCGGGTCATGCTGCTTGGGGTGTCTTTTTGGACGTGATCTTCCAAGGGAAGCGAGGAACTGTTTGTTGACCAAACAGGGTTTAGTGTATTTGCTCCCATACTACGCCGGATTTCTGTGTATGCTTAGACGTTCACTGGTACTTAACACCACGCACAGCAACTATAATAGAAGTGACCATGGAAGAAGCCCTCCATAAAAGTAGAATTAGGCAGGCACGTTACTCGCATATAGGCCCGCAGTTCCTCTGAAACGTTTTCCTTCTTTTCGATATTTCTATAATTTTTACTAGCCGAACTGGATGGATTGACTAAGTTGTGGACATTCTTGTGAGAAGCTTGATTGTAATGGTTAAAGTTTATAATTTGCGTGTATGCAGGTTGGCCAAAAGAAGATATGTGTATAGGAAAAAAAGCCAATAATTTAAGAGAAATGACTAACTTTCAGATAATCTTCTCTGAAGCACTGAAATCACTCGGATTCCCACTTTTATTGTTTAACTTAACACTTTGCGGTTCACTGATCCACTTAATCGACTCTTGAAATGTCACGCTCGATGTCCGCGCAATATGTTATCATGAAGGTGTTTCGACATATAGGTACCTAAATGGTAGTGGTTTGAATGCACACACATCCCATATTTGTTTTTCCATATAGGAGTTTATTGGTGTAAAAACGTAGTCAATATTCAGAAAGGTGGAAATGCTTCTCAACATATTTTTATATTGAAAATAATGCCAAAATGCCAAATGCAATATCAAATAATTAATTAACTATGCAATATATAGTTAACATTTTAAAATTATAGACTTGTTCAAGGGTTTAAATTGATCATGGTGTTATATACTTATTTAAATGTAATATACACTAAAAAGCAGCAATCACTATTGTTTGAGAACGGAAGTGATAATCATGGACAAGAATTAAATACGTTAAGAAGTTATATATGGTAAAATTCTTTTTATCGGTATATAATAAATTGTACATTAGTAAAACCTCACAGGCTAATTAGAAGTAATCTCAAAGTATACAAAAAGTATTTGTATATAGTTTTTGATATATTTGCGAAAAATATATTATTATCTTAAAATTTCTTAATATATGGGTGCATAGACTCCTATAGTAAGTCTATAGAAGTCAATGATACTGGTGATGTACATCTATTAAACTATAAATGCTTTCATGTGATAACCAATTATATGTGTTTTATATAATATATATATAATATTTTATATAAAATCAGACATATAATATTTATACTATTATAGACAGTTTATATTGCTTTTAGTAACTACTATAAATTATGAGTTAAAAGAATAATTTGATGTCATGGATATATACATTTATATGTATTGGTCGTATTTCACCTAAATGCAAGGATAGAATATCACCCAGTCAAAAAATTGAATGTTTATAATCTGAATTTTTACGAATATGTTTGATGATTGACTTACAAAACTTTTATATTTTATATTTGTAACTTTTAAGTGTAAATAATCTATACTTATTCTATACAGAACCATTTTTTTAAACATTTTAATAAATAAATAAATAGTTTGCTCACTGTATTCAGTAAAAATAGTTACACTATGAGTAAAGAAGTATATCTTTTAAGCGCATGTATGTTTATAAAATTAAATATGTATATTAAAATACGATATTTTGAGCACAGAATGGTCAGCAAAATGGCATTACCATAATTTCACGGCAACTATAATACTCGCATGGAAACTATGATTCCTATTTGTCTTGTAGACTTTGCGGTTCCAATTTAAGACTGCCAGTATAGTTACTATTTACTTTTGTGTGTATAATAAACCAACTTACGCATACGGTCATTCCGGAAAATATATTATGCATATATTTGTTTTCAAAATAGAAACACTTCTATTAATTCTGATAAGAACGCTGGTGGTTATATAGATTAATGTTTTCCCTAAATAATTTGCTTTTTATGTTTAAGCACATTATACGTATATAACATAATTTGTAATATCGAGTATTAAATCATGTTAATGGGCATGTAAAATATGCCTGTATTTCAATCAAATCCATTCTTTAAATTTAAAGTTTATATAAATATATTTTATTCTTAAATTTATAAAAATCAATAAATTATGTTTAACTAATATTATTACTAATACGCTTTTATATATTAAAAAATATTAAACATGTTCATATCTAATATACATTAAAAAGTTATTAAAACTTCATGATAACCCTTTTAAATAAATTAAATGATTGTACATCAGTAAATGGATATGATTGATAATCGAAAAAAATGTAAGATAATTTTATATACAGATAGATGTGTGAACACAGATACACATATGAAAAGAAAAAAACTAAAATAAATTATTTTATGAAAAGAGTTAATTTATAAAAGTTTTCATATTGAGTAAATAAACTCTTTTGTTAAGCCAACAAATGATATTTTAAATTACAAAATATTTCATATTTTATAGAAATAAATTATTATTGTTTTTGTAATTTGCCAATCGCACCCTCTAAAAATATTCATTGAATTATCAAGAAACCAAATTTTCTGTATATTATACAGAAATTCCTGTCAAATTTTTTAAAATGTTGGCTACTAAGTTATAGGGTATTCTACTTTTTTGCTGACATGTTTTTTGTGAACATTATTGTAAAAATATATTGACATAACATTTATGTTATTTAATATTAAAGAACAAATTATCAAAATATTTCAATATATACCTTTATTTAAAACTCAAACCAAAAATTAAATCACCAAAAACCTTAAAATATATAATATGTACAGATTCTACAGTATTAAGAAATAAATATACAAAATTCAAGATAGTCAGTTTTAAAATAATAAAATGTTCAAAATAAATACACTATTACCTTTATACAAGAACATTAAAAAATCATGTGTCCTTTTAAAAAATAATGTACACTTAAATTTACATATTTAAATTCAAACTTATTCGAAAGGAAAAAGAATTTACAGTTTATTAAAATAATCTTAAAATACCTTAATGATAGGAATGTATGATTGCTTTGGATTTACGAGAAGTAAATAAAATTACATTGCTTGTTATGTATGTTTGTGTTAAAAGTGTACAGTTAATATATTTACAAAAATATGTATTTATTGAAGATATGATCGATGGTTTTGACTTAGGTGGCATAGATATTGCAATATTTCTGGGAGTCAACTATCACACTAGTCGGATGGAAAGCTGCCCCAGCTATTACTCCCTGACTGCTGTCACTAGCTGCCACGTAATCGAGCGCAGACCTATCATAGAGGTTGGAGGCCATATGTGACTGCTGTGCCAGGGAGTAACCTGAATTATGATGATGTTGCACTGTTGACAAGTCAAGGTCACATGAAGAGAGGAACTTCCCATTTGGCGGAGTGAGGTGGTGAAGTTGGTTTCCAGAGAAACCACTGGTTGAATAACAACCCGACGGCTCAGTTGCCATGACGATGTTGGCGTTAGAGTCCTCTGTGGGGAGTGGTTTGCTGCCAGATGGTACGGCCTCGTGTTGACTTGCAGAGTGACCTACAGAGAGGTGGTCCGAAGCGGAGTTTGTCGAAGCCGGGCTGGGATGTCCAGTGGTAGAGCTAGATGATTGAGCCTGCGGGTAAACCATTCCTCCCATCATCCCGGAACCATAGCCTCCGGACGAGGAAGAATATCCTGGATGATAGGAGGAGGCAGGGGGATAGTTCTGTCCTGTGTGATAGTATGTCGACTGTTTATGTCGGTCTAGCTCGCAGTAGTCAGTGGTGGGTCCGGATGGGTAATAGGCAGAAGTAGCGTAGCTTGGAATGTAGGCAGGGCTTGGAGTTTGATCAAGATAACTTCCCGTTGAGGGGGCAGGAGGGCCACTGGGGTAGAATCCAGCGGTGCCTCCAGCCCCCTGATGTCGGGAGTAGGTAGCGAATCCTCCAGCAGAGGGGGGCTGATGGCTGTGGTGGGTGGAGTAGGTAGAAGGGTCATCTATGGCGGGTAGAAAGGGCTTCTGGTGGTGCGAATTAGCCAAAGGGATCTGTGGGTAGAGTTTGAGATATGAAGAGGTACAAGTAGTGGCTAGGGGATAGGGCGAGCACCGGCTCCGGGATCGGGGGGGTCGTGACTTGAACTTGTGGTCTTCGAGATCAATGGAGGAGGAGAGGGTAAGAGCTAGCT
The DNA here is from genome assembly GCA_036023295.1 of Invenusta paracnida. Classification (NCBI taxonomy): domain Eukaryota; kingdom Metazoa; phylum Platyhelminthes; order Proseriata; family Coelogynoporidae; genus Invenusta; species Invenusta paracnida. Next base: position 9,012 of record JAYRBW010020352.1, read on the forward strand.
CCTCTTTCGTCATTATTTGGTCCACTTGGAGCTGGAGGTCCTTCATTTCAATATCACTAGAAGAGGATAATGTATTTAAATATATTTAGTTTAGCGGAAAGGTAGCAGAAAGTTGATAAACTAGACAAATTTATGTTGAATAAACTTGCACGCTTTTGTCTAATAGTATAATTTTCATATAAACATTCATATTATTTATAGAGTTAATGGCATAGTTATTGCTTATATCAGAAATATAATATAAAAAAGTATATATTCAAAGGTAACTGGATATGTTTGTCGTAAACATATACATAATGTCGCTGTATATGAGATATAGACATAGTCAAAATATTTGTTATAATATTCAAATATTTGAGTTTTCCGTTGTTTGCGATAGTTTATACTTGAATCATTTTTATTAACTTTCCAATATATACCAATTGTAGGTAAATAAATATGTACAATTCTATTTGTTTAGAAGTCATATTTCATGTATGTATTGATGTATTTTATACAAACTAATTATGTCATGTATTAAAGCAAAAATACTGATATTATAGTATGACTGTTTATAAATATTTGATATCTATTTAATATCAGATGTTTCTACATTTTTATAGACTAAATATTTATTTTCTAGAATAAAATTATAAATTATTCTTACCTTAACACATAATTAACACTAACGATACAGTGGGGTCGTGAAGATCGGCTATTGTGGACAATTGTAGCGTAAGACTGGAGCCAAACCCAACCTCCATTCTTCGTCAAAAATCGATAATATTTTGTGGTCACTTGCCCCTTCATTAACACTGGAAAAATATGTTGTTATATTTATAGAATATTTAAGTCAATTGGTATAATAGTTACTGCATACATATAACTTTCGTATTTATAACTTATTAACGATTAACAATGTTCCATATTCATTAAAGTTATAAAGTAATGGAAATCAAATAGCAAACACAATAATAAAGCAAAGCTTTTTTTAAATTAAAGTTCTAAAAGTTGAAATATATTTTTTACTACTATTCAACCAAAAAATTCAAAAATGTATATTTGGAATAACTATATGATTTCAGGTTTATTAGTATTGTTAAAAATGATAAAAATGATTTAAATTAATACATAACAATTAAAATAAAAGTATATATATTGAAATGTTGAATACATTTATTTTAATTCAACTTCAAATTTGATATATAATCTAGAATACAATAGCGTATAGCGTATATAGCTATATACTTACAAACATGATGAGCGAATCGCATATGAAGCATATCACAGGCATGGATATAATGATATATAGTTTTTTCTATAATGTCTTGAGGCTCATATCCTGTAAGAGCCGAAACTCTGAAAAAATATTAAAAATAAAAAAATAATTCGGATATTCAAATAAACTTTTAAACAAAACTTTTAACAGCAATGTTTCATTTACATAATGTTATTAAATATATTTTGTTGTTAATAATGCCATCAATGAATTGGTTAAAAAAATATGGACGCTTTATTATAATTAATTTGATATATAGTGTTCAACATTTTTATTTTAGAATTAAATAGTCATTTTACTATAACTATTACTTAATTATCTACATGTACCTTACTATAGTTATACATTTCATATCATTAAGAATAAAATAAATATCGGGAACATCTATGGATATATAGATAAATCTATTTACATACAAATATGAATATACATAACCCCCCATAAAGGGGGTTAAAGCATAGACACCTTTACTATTAGCTTGAAAGCAGTAACAACCAGATAAACGTGATTTGACATAAACGCGGTGAGATTCGAAAATTCATGTAATTTGTATATTCTAGTTATTTTTTCCCCCACAGTAGTTTCATTGTTTTGATCTAATTTTTAATTTATATCAGACATTTGTTTTATAAGACTTATTATTAATTAGAATATTTTATTGCTTTCCAGTTACAAAAAAAATATGCGTAATCTTACTTGGCATCGAGGAAAATGAGCTTCATGTCAAGACTCGCTCTGAACATGAACATGTTGGAGTTCATTTTGATTTCCGTGATGGCGGAGGGAGGCAATGAGTGGCCCACTGCAATAAGTCCAACGTTTTGGATGCAGTTCGTGTTCTCAACGTTCATCGTTTTCACTTTCAGGTAGCCACTGCAGTGAATTACCTGAAAGAGGACACATATATGACCATTGTGTTATATTCGAAAAGTTATTAATAAAGAAATAGAGAACAACAGTTTATGTAATTTGTTTATTATTAAGGTTACCCGGCATTAGTATGCTTTCGCACAATTTTATAAAATGTGTGATTATTATACTTTATAAAGTGAGTATGTAAAAATAACTGTGTAGCATCGTTAATACACAAAATTAATTAATATATATATATAAATATCTGAAAAAACGAATTTAATGATGTTTTACTTTGAAATATACTAATTTAATAATTCAGGCGCGAGTTACAACGAGGTACCCTGATTATAAATGTCATGGAAAAGCTTATTTAAATGTTTAATCAACTTATGTCTTGGGGGGTAAAATTTTATACTGTAATGGGCCATGATAGTATATAGTATATATATTTTACTCTATGGCATATATGTATACCTTATATATTCTGAAATTTGAGTTTGCATTTGAATTATTGAAATATAATATTTTAAATGGATTTCTTTTATGAATATGCATTATATAGATAAAAGATTGAAAGGTACCGTATTAAGAAAATTAGTATAGATAATATATTGAAAATTGTATATAGACAATATAAATAGCATCAAGTATTACATGTATGGTTTGCTCATAAACAATTATATGTATATTGAAAATAACTTTGTAGTGATACCTTGTATCCGCCATTAGTAAGACCGGCATTCCTTTTAGCCAAAACACATTTCATTCTGAGGAAAAATGTGCGCTCAATTTCAATCTCTAGAAAAGAAGGAGATCTATAATATAATATCCGTATATATATATATATATCAAGTACAGCATGATACATTATACTGTATAGTTATATTCACAAATAGAATATTTTATTATTTGTACGCTGAAAAGAATTTGAGTATATTAAATATATATAAATGGGATTTATTTTCATAACCGAGGACAACGCAATTGTTTTAATACATTAAATTATTATGTTGTCCGCGTTCATAACATTACGTAGAAACATAATTGTTCCATTATAATTTTTTGTAATTAGTTAAATAAAAAAGGAGCAATCATTATTCTATTATAAATAGAAAACGTAACTACATGCATAAATTATACTACAGTAGAAAACTACTAGAAAACCGTAGGATTTAAAATCAAAAATCAAAAAATTATTTAACAATGTATTTATTCCAATGGAAAATTTAATAAATTATGACATAATTATAGAATTATAAGCTTACAGTTCATAGATGTTCAAAATGAGCACCATCATGTACACAACATTTCCTAAGACGCGAAATTCATGAAGCTGTCGCCTTGCGAATTACTTCCTGATCAATGTTTGCCCAGACATTTTGCAAGGCAGCTTTGAGATCGTCGATAGTGGTAAAATCAGTGCGTATTGACTACAATTCTTGGAGGAATATTCCCCAAATGCAGTAATCTAAGACATTTAAATCAGGGCTTTTAGATGGCCACTGAGAAGGACGAAATTGAGGTGTATTCTCCTCCAGCCAGTTGACTGTCGCTATCGCCGTATGAGGTTTTGCCCCATCTTGCTGCCAAAT
>JAYRBW010020363.1:0-12716 GCA_036023295.1 Invenusta paracnida
TTGGTTGTCAAACACAGGAATCATAATAGATAATATTACGTTAAATGACAGTCCAAATATAAGAAAACGAAACTATATTAATTAATCAGTTATTTATTGTATAATATTACAGTAACTACAAAACTGACAATTTAAAATGTCTTACCAGCCCATGTTCGTACAGATTTCTGATTTTTTTAGAAGTCTAGAAATAACGCAAGAAAAGAACAATTTCTTAAAAAAACGCATAACGCAGGCAAAAGTCAAAATAATGCTGAGCGTTAAATAACGTAGGCCGAACCAACACTGGTATATTATATAACAGTGAGGCATACTCATTTATTTGAAAAGAGGGTACCATCAAATCCAGAAAGCGTAGTATATAAATTTAGGAGACACAGCATTTATCTAAGAATTATATGCATTTTTATATAAAACATATAAAAAGTATACAACAATGCATTATTTCTTTTGAAAACATAGAAATTTTACGTTTTTACTTAATGTAGAAAAATACAACATAACACAATTTGGTATTACATGATTAAATTAATCTAAAAAGTCGTCAAAAGCGGTTGATAAAACCACAACTAAACATTCAATATTCCACATAATATGAGTAGCCTCACCATCGCGGATACGGTCCCAGTGTAAGGCCCTCTCCTCGTCTCCAAAACCAACACCCGCTGGCCAACAGAGCAAACGGTCAACCTTTTCTGTTGTTACTTGGCGCGCCGAAGGACAGACCTCCGTCACCATGGTGAGAACTGACTGGGCAAGAGGCAGCCACTGAGAGCACACGGATGTGAGGACAGCACGCCCGTCCTGCTGCCGAAGATCCCGACTCAGAACCTGGGCCACCGCAAAATTAGAAGAGAAAAATAACAACAAAATGTGACATAAAAAGCAAAAATACTCCAAATTCGTTTCTCATTTGTGACCTCTGATACGTTTCATGGTCACGAATCTACTTATTAGAACAAGCAATGAATAGAAAGAATAAGGAATAATTAAATACAAAATTCTTCTCAATTACGATATAATCGGAAGTCTTTGTATTCCCATTCAATTGTGTAACAATTAAGGTTTGCGTTTTGCATAGCATTGCGCAATTTATTTTAATTTACCTGTTGTCGATAAAGGTGGTCAAAACGTTCAGAAACTTCAATTATATTATGTACCCATATAATTAAGCAATTTTGTGTTTTGCCTATTTTGAATAATTATTATAATAACTTTGTAATTTTTAAATTAATTTTTTGCTCCCCAAAAAAAGCTCCCTCATTAAAATTATACAAGTATTTTTCAGGTGGATTTGCATAGCATAGTATCAAAACACTTCTTACATTGAATCCAAAATTACTTAATGAATACTTAATTAGTACTTTATTGTATACTATTAAAATGTAAAAGAAAATAATGCACAAAACTAGCTTAACAAAATGTACATCTATTGCAAAAATGTATGAAAAAAGAAAAGGGAATAGAGGTATTAAAATTTTTAAAATAACAAAATTCATTATAATATGAACAGCAAAACAACGAATTAATATATTTTAATATAAATGTTGCTAGATTTGTACGAAAGTAAACATTTTGATTATAAAGCACAAACCCAGAATGGAATACGTTTTATATTTACTTTTATTTAATTACTAAGAATATTAACTGCAAAACGGATACAATAGCGGTGAGAGGCCAATAATTAAATATGCACCAACCTTGACATTAAGTGCCGTAACAATTTTGGCCATAGCTTCCTTGTCCCCAATCGCCTTGTAAACATTCCAAAGTTGGTCGAGAATCAGGGACACAAACAGGGTCCGTTTTCCCTTGGCCAGTGCCCCCTTCTGAATACGCGGAGTTTTGCTGGTCCCTCCGGAACCTCCAGTGGTAAGATAAAAATCACCCCAGAGAGTTTTAGACAGTACGGACTCGTTGCAACCAATCTTCTTGGAGTAAATACGAGCAAAGTCTGAGACACGGAAGCCCCATCCGTCCCAGGCCGAAGCAAAGACAACGTTACCACGTTCGGGTGCAAAGTAGAGATGTTCGTCATATACAGCTTCTAGACCACTGCTCCAGTTGTAAAGTAAGGTACCACCCTCTCCTGTGCCAACAAAGTAGACAGTATACTAAGTAGGTCGATAGATAATACAAACACGTGTTTACACATACTCAATAAAAGATTGAATAAGTATTATTACCTATACATACTAATATCATAACATATCAATAATTAAACGCATGAAACTCAATTTCCCGATTTTCAATTCATAAAGGAAACTTTAATTGTTTCAAATGTATCTCTTAATATCTTCTGGTTATGTAAAATAAAATAGGCAGATCTGCGTGATCGTAACTTTTTTAATATTCTAACATGTACATTTCATAATAGAGTAAGCATTATTGTTTTTTAAATCTGTAAATGTCTTTGTGGTTTAATATTTTAAAAGCTTTATACCTCTAAAATCGTTATAAATATTCGAGTACAAGAATAAATAGGTCAAAATAGTGCGATGTCCACTTTTCTTAGTGTTAGTAATAAACTGTAATAGTATGACATCCCTAATTGATAACTTTTTCCATTTTAATTATACAAGTTTTTTTATATTCTTCTCTCTATATTATTAATCGACCGTTTCACTTGGATAGCTAACTATGAATCGAGTTGTTTGATTTGTTTATAAGCTATGACTTGGTTGGGAGGAGACTATTTAAATGTGGTCATTAAATAAAACAATTTAAAATAAAACAACTTACAGCTAAGATGTTGGATTTTATAAAGACAATTTTCATAAAATCAATTTATAAAACCCAATTCATAATACCTTGTGTTGTTGTAGTTGTAGTATTTTGTGACATAACATCGGAAGTGAAGTACTCGGCTACTACTGAATTCATATTTTCAATCAACTGACAAAGGTGTAGGTAGGCCTTTTCTGGTGTCAATCTTAATTCCAGGACAAGACGATCCATTTTATTTAGCACAAGAACTGGTTTGAGGCGTTCCTGCCAAGCTTGTCTTAATACGGCACGTGTCTATATAAAGAAAATTTAAAAATGTGATAACAAAAATAAGCACTAGCACACTTTGGTGGTACCTGTTAATATGGGTGGTAGGCAGTGATATAGCGCTCGATAAAACCTTTTATAAATAATACTGTTATAAATAATGTTTTCTAAAAAAAGTAAACATTTTTCTTTTGTAGTAGATACCACAGAAGTGCACCACTCTTAACAGATATTACCAAAATGCACCAGTACCCAAAAGCAATCAAACGCTCATAAAGAATGTAAATACATTTTACATAAAAATTATAATTAGATCTTGACTTAGCTATTACCTGTGGGCAAACTCCATCGACAACATCTACAACAATGATTGCGCCATCACACAAACGAACTGCAGTGCAAACTTCACTCGAAAAATCTATATGTCCAGGTGAATCAATCAGATTAATGAGATATTGACATGGTGGTGCAGATGTTTGGTTCTCTTGTTCACCATCATTTGATGAAGTGTTGGCTGGAGTGCTTGTAGTATTTGTTTCTGGCTGGAAAAACAATGCAACACAGCTCGATTTCATTGTGATACCTCGCTGTTGCTCTTCTTCGAGGTTATCCATATAACGGAGCTTTCCTGCCGACCGACTGGAAATAATTCCATTAGAGGCTATGAGCGAATCTGCCAATGTGGTCTTTCCTGAGATAAAAATGAAAGATATATACATACATGGGACATCAATCAAGTATATATAATACTCGTATATGAATACAAATGTATAGTATACGAGTAGATATAAATAAAAAAAATTTCCAGTATTTTAGATTAACACAAGGAAAATGTGATAAAAAATGCAATTTAACTAATAGCAGATATAAAAATATAATGTTTCATGTTGAGAAACTAGCCTACTATTATATCTTACAAAAAATATAATATTGAGAGACAACAGGAAAGCAGACAGTGTAACTTATACTAATAGTACATGCAGCTTTACAGCTGTACCTCACAGTTTCAGAAAACATGGTGCTTATGCAAAGTCAATTAAAGTATTCTATGACTCTCCTCCAATCTCCAGAGATGCATGGCTAGCCTAGCAACAAAAGATGTTGGGGTTATATTTCGTAAACATGGTTTGAATGTTTTTCTTCAATACAACATTGTTTTGATTAGTCGAATCAAAAGCAGCATCCACACTGTTGTTTTGCTTTGATGTTTTTTTTACTTTTTAATGTTTTTCAAATAATTTAATTAACTTGTTCAATTAAAAAATATAAAAGAACAAAGGTAATAGCACTGTGTAATTATATATAATATGAAAAAAAAGAAAACTAGAAGACAGTGGACAGAAATTTAATGAAAATTATTTAAAATTTCCCTTACATTAAATATATAAAAAGAAGTATAAATGAATGGAAAATTTTCCCTAACTTTCCAGAGCCAAATTTGGTACTATCCATCTTAAATTGTTCTGGGAAATAATCGATTAAAAAAACAATACCCAGATGCTTTATATATAAGAATGTTTTCACATATAAAATTACAGGTCGAGATTTATACCCAGATAATTTTTTTCCAAATTTCAATGTTTTAATTTTTTTTTATAATTATATGAAATTTTTTATTGATATTGAAACTCTTTGCCAATATTCACAAAAAATAAAAATATCAAGTTTAAATAAGCACTTAGAAAAAAGGAAGAGAATATCAAAAAGCAAAAATTTACACATTTGACAAAAAAGTGAACTTTTAGTGGCTGACAACCAATGTTATAACGACCACAACTAAAAAAGTAAACATCCTAGAGGATTATAAATTCAGAATTCTTTTATAAGCATAACCTATAACAATGTACTATAAAAAGTACTTGAAATTTGTTGATTTCAGATGGAATGACCCGACACCAGAAAAAATATTCAGTAGAATGGCAGGAGCAAAAGTCTTCTCAAAGCTAGATGCATCTTCTGGATTTCTAGCAAATTAAGCTTGATGAATCAAACAACAAATTATAAACATGCAATACACCTTTTGATCGATTTTGTTTAACAAGACGTCCCTTTGGAGTGCTCCATAAATTTTTCAAAAAGAAATTAGAGCTATATTGGAGGGTATTGAAGGCCAAGCCCATGCTCAGGATAATATCATTATTTGAGAAAAAGATAAAAAGAGCATGCCAAAAGACTAAAAAAGTGCTTAAAGCAATAGAGAAATCAGGGCTAAAATTGAACAAATCCATTCGCCAGTTTGGTATAAATGAGTTAACCTACCTTAAGCACAGATGTGCCTCTGATGGAGTTAAAGATCAAAGCAGCCAAAGAATATCCTTACCCTAAGAAAAAATAGTTATAGAGGTTCCTAGGCATGATAAATTACTTAGCCAAATTCTTACAAACCTATTCAACAGCATCAACAATGGCTGACAAAGAGAAATTCTCTGGTTTCATCTAGGAGGTATACAAGATGTAGTCCTTCCAACGAGACCATCAGCAACAACAACAACAGCAACAACTGTAAGTCCATCATTGGAGGGGACCGTATGTGGAGGGGACCAGTATGTGAGACCAACTCCAACTGCCCAATGCCATGGGTGAAGCTCTCGAGAACTGGATGGTGAAGAAAAACATGAGCTGTGCAAATAACAGGAAGTCATACCCACACCAATTGCAGTACAGGAGGCCTGAGTACACCTGACGTCACATTTGTCCCAGACGAATGGATTAACAAGACTCAATGGTGCACGCTACAGTCTTGGCTCAGACCACCTTCCAATCTTAGTGACCATCAACTTTGAGTTGCCAGCCCTTCGCCCCCCATGCAACCCAGGTAGCAGGTGGAAGTGGGGTGCAGCAGTGGCCTGATTTCATGACAGCATTGCAGACCCTGCTTATCAAGATATGCATAACATCCAAAAAGATGTCAACATCCTCTCAGAACACATCATCACAACAGCCAGAACCCATGTTGGCGTCTCCAACCATGAGCGGTGCAACAAACCATGGTACAACAGTAGCTGGCGCAAGGTAGCATCAGAATGAGCGGCCAACATTGCACTGAACATCGGGCACCATCAGAGTCTCCCCCATCCAACAGCCCCCCCCCTTGGTCCATGCCAAACGCAGCAAGATGGCAGTGCAGCACCTCCTTAGCAGGGAACAGTAATAAGAACACCAGGCAGGAGGAACTGAAGCTGGATGCTCTGAACACCCTTTACAGGGACTAGGACCCCTTCAAGACCACCATATATACAGATGGATCTGCAACCGGGGGCATGACCTTAGGAGGGAGCTTAGTGGTGATTATGCATGGGGACCCCAATACCCCTGTCAGCACAGATACCATCAGATCTAAGGGAAGAAAACTCACCAGCTCCTTTGAAACTGAACCAGAAGCCCTTAAACTGGCTATTATGTGGCTCAGCAACCACCCGGATGATAGCCCATTCAGAATATGCTCAGACAGCCTTTCCGCCATCTCCGCCCTCAAATCCCCACCTCCAGACACTTCCACAGATTTTGCCAGAGTGAGAAAACTTCTCACCAATTGCAAGTCCCATATCACGCTCCAGTGGGTACCTAGACATGTTGACCTCCCAGGGAACGAATTGGCAGATGCTGCTGCCAAGAGTGCAGCCGCCAACACTCTTCTTGAGCCAGACCAACAAATTTCATATAGCTCCGCTAAAGCTACCATCAGAAGCAAGATCAAAGACCTGCCTCCCACGAACCATTGAGTGATTTGTGTCTACAGAGTGGGAAAATGGAGCAAGATTAAACTCAAAAGAAGAGACGAGGTGCTGATGGCACAGATCTGAAGTGGACATTGTTGTTTGTTTGCCGCATACTGAGCAGTAGTCAAGCTAGGTTTTAGCCCTCAATGTCCCCATTGCTATTTAGCTTCTGAAACCCTTGAGCACTGGTTTCAAGAGTGCCCTGTCACCCTTCTTTCCCATTGCAGAATTTTGGGGGTCCTACCCCACCCCTGTTTTACCTCCAGAAGTCCCCTGTGGCAGTGATGGTATTTGCACACCTGTGTGCGCAGGTGTGACGCCCATACCGCCACAACAACAACAACCTCATCAGCAACTGCTTGAAAAGAATATTGAGTGGCATTGGGAGCTTAAACACATTAATTAACAGCTGATAAACTAGTCTATTGTGATTGGTTCATCCTTTCTCAAATTTTACAATTCCAGATAGAATCATTGTTTCTTAAGTATTGAGACCAGAATTGAAAAAACTAATACTTGAAGGCTATTTTGGTATTGAAAAATGTGAGCTATGATCATGTCAATACTTTTATTGGCCACTTATGAATAGTGAAATTGAAGATATCATTTGATTTCAAAGTGTGAATACTGCCAGAAGTACCAGAATAAACAATAACAGGAACCTTTCAAACCCCATGAAATTTCAAGGAGTCCATTCCAGAAAATAGGAATGGCTTTGATTACTCTGAAAGGTCAATACTACCTAGTCATTAAAATTTACTGACTATTTTTCAAATATCTTAAAAAATCCCTTTAGGGTATTCCATGACATAACAAAAAAATGAGGTGTGGCATTATCTCACCATTTCTTTCATTTTTTCATCAATGCTATTTGGTGAATTGTTTTCTGTTTGCTGCTACAATGATTATGTTTAATAATATTATATATGTATCTATTATGTAGTTTTGTTATATTATGTACACAAAATTATATCTTGTACAGCATATTTGATATCTAGTTCATTTGAGTATATAATACAAAGTACTTCTTTTTATTTGCCAACTAAACAAATAGATTAGATAAAAAACGTATAGTTAATTAAAAGAATTATTTACATATTAACAGTTTATCAATATTTAGCTTAAATTGAAAACTTTAGATGATCATAACTTTTTTTATATGGCTAAGGTACTTACTATAATTTTATATGCTTATTATCCACATATATGTTGTCTATGTTGCAAAATTTGAAATTGATCTATGACTAGTAATTTTCTATAAGCTGTCCAAAATAGCCAAAAATTGCATATTTTAGCATTTTTCAAATTTTTATGGGCCATGCATAGCACATAACAAGAGTCAAGGCACTTCTACTTTCTTTGTTTAAACTGTTCGATACTATAATGTAGTTAGCCTGATAGATAAATGATATAGTGCCTTTACTCTACTATTTTGTGAGAACAATTACAAAAATCATCCTTTTTTCGAAAAATTCATTTTTAGCCTCTTTCTGAGGGCCTGTAGGGGAACACTAGAGGCAAGGCACATTATACAGTCCCAGCCAAAAGTCTGAGACCAAAGCGTAATTTAACAGATATGTTATCTAACAGAGTTATAAGACATAAACAAATGCAACCACTAATGTATATCATGATGAAAATATGTTGTAATAGTCCTAAGCAGTCCATGGAATAATTAATATTTAATATGTCGACCCTTAGTATTCAAGACAGCCTTGATCCTTCATGCCACTGAATGGACCAAATTAGCACAATATTGAGGACTGATGTGTTGAGTCCATGCAAATTTAATTTTGTAGCACAAATTATGTCTAGAAGTGAGTTTCAGTTCAGCCACTTGGTCTTTAAGGACATCCCAGCAATTTTCAATCGGATTTAAATCCGGAGAAATGCCAGGCTATTCTGGAAGAAGTGCCACATTGTTGTCATTGCACCAATTCTTCATGATCCTAGTGGTGTGACATGGGAACTTCGTTTGAAGGATGGTGAGATAGACAGCAGCATTTATGGTCGATGCAGGAGGTGCCAACCACCAAGGGCCACGACCTTTGCATGAAATTGCTCCCCAAATCATGATGGAAGGACAGTGTTTGACAGTGGGTACTGTGTACCTTGAATTATAGCAGTCCTTTAGGCCGGCGAACAGTTGGAAAGTTGGAGGAGAACTGTTTAATCTTTGTTTTGTTAGAAAACATCACATTTTCCCACTGTTGAACAGTCCAATTTTCATACTACTTGCAGAACCTGAGGCAGTCTTTGATATTCTCTGCAGATAATTTTGGTTTTTTGGCTGGTGGTATGCATTCAGGCCAAATTCCTTTTGCAGACGCCTCTTGATAGTCCTGGTACTCACAGCCACAGGTAACTGGGAGCTGATACACATGGATGAACACACTGGATTAGAAGTTGCATGCCGATGTATGTATTAGCTGATCAGTCTGAGGAGTGGTCACACGTGGTCACAAGTGGTCACACTTGTTAATTCAAGAATAACTGCCTGTAGTACAATGTCTAACAATAGTCTGATGCACAGCAGTCTTGGATACATTAATACAAGTTGCTATTTGGTGTTCAGTATACCCTTCTTCCTTGAGCACAACAATTTGGGAGCATTGAACAGGTGTTGACTTGGTCATTGCATGCAAATAATGACTGTCACAATGTACAGATAATAGCACTGTTTTTCTTGGAAATTCCAGTGTTCTAAAAATAGCATATGACATGTAGTATACATACTAGACAATGGTACACAAGAATATAATTAGCTACAATGCTGTTTGTGTCTGTTAGATAATATATCCTTAAATTATGCTTTGGTCTCAGACTTTTGGCCGGGACTGTATAATATAAAACTTATTCTAAGGATAACATTATTAATCAGATTTAAAAAAATCAAGTTGTGCCTTAATGCTAGTAAAATGTAATAAGCTTATCAAAATAAGCAAAGGTCATGTATGGCACAAATTCTAAAACTTGGGTCAAAGTTTGATTAGCTGTAAATCCTGAACCAATAGAAATTTTTCATTAAAAAAATAGGAATCATAGTTTCTCATAGTAAGCATTGATAAAAAATGAAAGAAATTGGTGAGATAGTGCCACTAACTTTTCCTTAAATCTGTTGTTCTGTCATTGAATGACCCTTTACCTGAATCATAATTAACTAAATCACTTAAAAGTTATAATTGCCATAACTGTATTTCAGAAAGTAAAGGCATCCTTTATAAAATTTAGAATCTTCAAAATTATTATCAGTGATGGGGGACCATAATTCAAAAGCTTTGAATTCAGACAATTCCCTTGCCAGTGGGACATCATCCACATTATAAGTAGTCCATAATATCCCAGAAATAATGGCCTGGCAGAAAGAACAGTAGAAACAATAAAGAAACTTTTCAAGAATTGCTATGATTCCAATGAAGATCCCTACCTGAGTTTACTAGCCTATAGAACAACACCAATGGGATCTGGACATGTAGTATTCACCAGCAGAGCTTTTAATGGGCAGAAGATTAAGAACAAGGGTTCTAGAGGACAACAATTCAGACTTCAGTGACTCTTGATAATAACAAGTGGGTCAAGCAAAATAATTGTGAATACTATAGGGGTATCCATAAAAAATCATCTTTTAGCTGTATATCATATATCTATGTATGTCACGCTTTGGTTGATATAAATATATTATACTATGGATATAGATATTCAGCATGGATATTTAATCATAGACATTGATAGATATTCAGCATGAATATATAATCATAGACAACAATACAGGAATAAATTTTAAATTTAAACATATAAAAGTCATGCATCAATTCTACTATTGATACATTTGCTATTGATTAGGTTAACTGTTATTTTAGTACTATGCAATTATAGACTCAAGTACTGCAGCAGATCAATCCTAAGTCCTATCAAGCCTATCAGGTGGTAAGAGACAGAGAAAACATTTGATAGAAATTGACAACACATAAGGACTACAAAGGAAGCTTATAAGCCAAAAAATCTTATACAGAAAACTACATGTTTAGTCAAACCAGATGAATACAGATAAGAACCAGGTGAAAAAGAATCAAACAAATTCTTTTGAGCCAAGTGATATCAAAGCAGAGCCAGGAGAATCAATTCTTAGTCAACCTACTGAGGATAATACCTTGTCACCAGATCAGGAAGAGTTAAAAAGTCCCTAGACTGCTTAAGAGAATATGTCTCTAGACTAATAGTAATGATACAGCTCACAAAATATTAACATTTAATGTCAATATTATACTTGTTTATTTAATTTTAAATGTTTTTGCATGATAAGGAAGATGTTATATTATGTAAATTGTTTAAGTACAATAAAATATCTTGATGACAACTGTGCCATAAATAAAATGATCTTAGCAATATAACATTTAAAACTTTTTTTCTTTGTTCATTTTTATATTCATTTCCTGATTCATTTCCAGATTCATCTTCTAGATCCACACTAGCTACAGCAACAATCTTGGTATCAAAATGAAGCTTATTGAATTATATTATGTACCTATATTTTGCTGGGGTCAAAAATATTGAGTTTTACCATAGTTATGGGGTCACAAAGATTTACATAGCTAATTTACTATATAAAATGTTCATTTCCAGATTCATCTAGAGATCCACAATAACTACAGCAACAATCTTGGTATAAAAATAAAGCTTATCAAATTCTATTATGTACCTTTTTTCTGGGGTCAAAAATATTGAGTTTTACCATAGTTAAGGAGCCACAAAGATTTACATAGCTAATTTACTATATAAAATGTTCATTTATAGATTCATTGCCAGATTCATCTAGAGATCCACAATAGCTACAGCAACAATCTTGTTATCAAAATGAAGCTTATTGAATTCTATTATATGCCTTTTTTTCTGGGGTCAAAAATATTGAGTTTTATCATAGTTATGGGGTCACAAAGATTTTTATAGCTAATTTACTAAATTGTTCATTTCTAGATTCACTTCCAGATTCATCTAGAGATCCACAATAGCTACAGCAACAATCTTGGTATCAAAATGAAGCTTATCAAATTCTATTATGTACCTTTTTGGGGGTAAAAAATATAAGTTTTACCATAATTATGGGGTCACAAAGATTTACATAGCTAATTTACTATATAAAATGTTCATTTATAGATTCATCTAGAGATCCATAATAGCTACAGCAACAATCTTGGTATCAAAATGAAGCTTATCAAATTCTATTATGTATCTTTTTTTCTGAGTTAAAAATATTGAGGTTTACCATAGTTATGGGGTCACAAAGATTTACATAGCTAATTTACTATATAACATGTTCATTTATAGATTCATTTCCAGATTCATCTAGAGATCCACAATAGTTACAGCAACACTCTTGGTATCAAAATGAAGCTTATCATATTCTATTATACATAACTTTTTGAAACTCTCTCATACTATTGTAGAGACTTCTGTATCTATTAATCTGTGTAGCTGACCTTATACATATAACCCTATACAATTTTTATAATGTCTATAATTTACATTATAGGCCTGTACAAAATTGTAATTGTGCATATTGAGTTAGATAAATTTAATATTTTTGACCCCAGAAAAAAAAGGTATATAATAGAATTCAATAAGCTTCATTTTAATACCAAGATTGTTGCTGCAGCTATTTTGGATCTCTAGATAAATCTGGAGATATATCTAAAAATGACTGTTTTATATAGTAAATTAGTTATGTAAATCTTTGTGGTAAATAATAACTATAAATAAATGGTAAAACTCAATATTTTTGACCCCATAAAAAAAGGTATATAATAGAATTTGATAAGCTTCATTTTGATACCAAGATTGTTGCTGTAGCTATTATGGATCTCTAGATGAATCTGAAAATCAGGGTGTCCATGTTTGTTTTAAAAAAATTCGAGGACATTTCAAGTACACACAAAAAAAAATCGAGGACATTCATTTTTTGAGGTGGACACAAAAATTAACAAGGAGCAATTTATAAATCAACAC